>JAABOM020069917.1:0-45902 GCA_011800125.2 Solanum clarkiae | reverse complement strand
TTCACTCAAAAGGACTTGAATTTAAGGCAATGAAGATAGGTTGACTTCTCAAATATTATGACATGAGTGTTAACTATCATCTCATGAAGGCCAATGTGGTATCCGACGCTTTGAGTAGGACGACCATGGGTAGTGTAAGTCATGTTGAGGGGAAAAGAAAGAGTTGGTAAAGAGGTTCACAAATTCGCTAGATTGGGTGTTAGGTTGAGCGACACTAATGATTATGGTGTGTTTGTTCTTGATGTGTCTCAATCTTCCTTCGTTATTGATGTGAATTCCAAGCAAGACCTTGATCCTACCTTAGTTGAATTGAAGAAGTTGGTTGAATAGAAGATAGTAGACGTCTTCTCACAAGAGGGAGATAGTGTCCTTAGACACCAAGGTCAATTGTGTGTACTGGATCTAGATGGGTTGAGAACTAAGATCTTGCAAGAAGCCTACAACTGTTCTTATTCCATTCACCAAGTTTAACAAAATTTATCGTGACTTGAGAGAAGAATATTAGTGTGGTGGTATGAAGAAGGACATTGCCAAGTTTGTGGATGAGTGTTCAAATAGCCAACAAGTGAAAGCGAGCATCAAAGTCCCGGTGGCTCGCTCATAATATTGAAATACCAGCTTGGCAATTCAAGGTAATAAATATGTACTTTATTGTTAGGTTGCCTCGGACTTGAAGCAATTTGATTCTATTTAGGTGATTATGGATTGTATGACCAAATCATCTCATTTCTTGCTAGTTAAGGCTTCATATAGTTCTGAGGATTATGCAAGGTTCTACATTCATGAGTTAGTCTGGATGTATGGGCTTCCCTTGTCAAATAATATCGGATCATGGTATTTAATTCACTTCTTATTTCTTGAAGTTATTCAAAAGAGGTTTGGGTTCTAAGGTAATGTTGAGAATCATATTTCATCCACAAATGGATGGCCAAGCTAAAAAGACCAAACAAACATTGGAGGATAATTAAAGAGCTTGTGTCGTGGAGTTTAAGGTAATTGGGATAATCACTTGTTGCAAGTTGAGTTTGCATATGACAACACTTATCATTCTATCATCAAAATGGCCCCGTTTGAAGATCTTTATGGTAGGTAGTGTAGATCACTAATTAGACCTAGACTTGGTTTTGGAGGCTATGGAGAAAGGGAGAAGGATAAGAGATAGATTGAAAATGGCTCGAAGCCAACAAATCTTATATGCAGATATGAGAAGGACAGATCTTGAGTTTGTTGTGGGAGATTGGGTATATCTCAAAGCTTCACCCATGAAGGGTGTTGTTCATTTTGGAAAGAAGGGTAAATTGAGTCCAAAGTTTGTGGGTCCTTCCAAAATTTTGAAAAAAGGATTGGTAAAGTAGCTTATGAACATGAGTTGCCTAATGAGATGGAGTTGGTTCACCCCATTTTCCATGGGTCTATATCGAGGAGGTGTGTAGGTGGCCTAAAATCCATAGTGCCTTTAAAGGTTGTAGGTGTTGTGATAGAACTTGAAATATGAAGAAGTTCTGGTGGATATATTTAATAGACAAGTAAAGAGGCTGAGGAACAAAGATGTTACATCAGGGAAAGTTCTTTAAAGGAACAAAAAAGTTGAAAGTGGTACTTAGGAAGCCAAATCGGATGTGAAGAAGTGATATCCTTATCCCTTCTACTCTATTCATGCCTAAGGTAATAAGTTAATCCTATTTATGGTGTCACGTGATGTACTTCAGCCCTTCAATGTAATATTACATGCATACGTACTCATAATGACATGTTTTGATAATGTTTAATGCAAAAGTTTGAATTCTCTTTCTAACGCATCTCATTTCATCTTAATCCAAGTTTAGAGTAAAAAGTTATCATTGTTTTACCAAAGCCTATTTGGGATGTCAAAAAGGGTGACAGTTAGTTTGATTGCCGAATTGTTGTCGAATCACTCTAGAAAGTTTAAAAAACCATAAGAAAAGATCATCTAAAGGTCCTATTCGACCTACCGCCGAATAGTTTGATGAGGGAACTTCTGCAACGTCAATTTTGCCACCAGGACACATTAAAATGTCCTTTTTCTGAACTTTGGATTATATTTATACCTTCCGAAGAATGGGTTTCAACATAATAGATGCACATACGCTCTTCTTAGCCATTTTAGCCGTAATTCTCTCCCAAAATCCTCCCTAATCCTTCCAAAAATCCACCATCCAATTTTATGATTCTCAAGAGCTTTTATTGGAAATCAAGAGCTCAAGTGAATCGTTCAAGACTCCTCAAGTTCCCTTCAAGTAACTTCAAGGATATAAGGTATGTGGGTTTGATTATTGTTTTCCTTTCAACCAAGAAGTTCTCTTGGAAAACTAAATTTTGAATTACGAATTTTCAATCTTTGATTTATGGATAATTGCATATTAATTGATATTTATTTAGATTATGGTTATTCATACATTCTTATGATTATTTAGGTATATATATAAAGATTTTACATAATTTTATCCTAATATTATGAATTTGCATGATTTAACATGATCTACACCTTCAAACTTGGAATTCACTTATGGGTTAATATGATTTTGATCCCATATAGTTCAATTTATTATTATAAGCTTGCTTATGATTCAATTACATGATTTTAATATTATTTTACAAACATAAAATATGAACTAAGTTGATATATGAGTTTCGGATATTGACCTTTATGGAATGGACTTTATTATACAATTCCAAACAAGGACAAGAACTGTAAGTTTAAATTGATATTGGGTGACTAAAGACCCACTCTGAATCATTCCAAGTCTTTCCTATGGTGCTATTCTTGAGTACAAATTGAATATTCTTTGACCAGCTAAGAATTTCCAAATTAAGTTGAGATTTGATTAATTGGATTATGCATTTCCGTCTTCGTAGGATTTTGACTTAGCTCCGAATGAGTTAGGAGTGGGGCTCAACCTAAGGGGTCTTATATAAAGCTTCTAATCTCATAACTACGTTCCATTATAGCATATTTTTTATATGGCTTTTTAGGATTTCTGAATAGAGGAGCTATCTAGTATTTCTATTTCTGGAGTTTACCTTGGCAAGTAGGATCACTTTTTGGCCGGTGTAGAGTATAGCATGGATATTCCATATTACAGCTCATATGATTTTGTCAATTACAATCATATTCAATGTTTATTTGCATATGTGCTTACTTTGCATTACCATACATTATCTTACGCTTTAATTTGAAAAAGATATATTATGAAAGCATCAAAATTGGGAATATTTTGTACATACTCTTTGTCTGTCAGGACCCAAGCCTAGGGCCTAGGTGTGACACGACAAATGGGAATCCAGACAAGCCTCTTAGCATATCATTCAAACATCCATGGTCGCGGAAGCAAAAGAAGCAACACAAGAGATATAAATAAGGGAAATGGGACTAAGGGAAGTCTTTGATAATCACAAAACATTTAAGAGTCAGGCTCATAGCATAAGTACATCAAATATTCAAGAAAAACCCCTAACATGGAATGGAGCGGGGGCCAAGACACTTTCCGGGCTCACACTGATAGAATCAAGTGGTCATCATAAAGATATATCAAATAGTAAGAGTAGCATAGATAGTGTACTAGGACTTGAGGACTCACTAAAGGTTATCTTCTGAATTACCAAAACTAGCCATGTGGAGGATGATCGACAGATGCTTCGGTCCTTACATGGTAATATCATGTAGGCATAGAGTATGCTTTAGTATCATTGAATATACTAAGTATGTAGGATGCAATTTAACAAGACATAAATCAACATAGTCAAAATGCATAATCAAAAACAATGGATAAGTATAATATCAATATGGCATGCATGATGAATGCTCAAAGTAAACCATGCTTGTAAGTCATATAACTTGTATAGTACATATCACATGTACATGAAGAGAACATAACTAACATAGACCAAGTAAGCTACTACTTGGAATCCAAGGCATGTCACCCCCTTGTAAGGTGATTGAGGCATCCACTCTTCAACAAGGTAATTGGGCATGTCCCCCCTGACAAAGTGATCGAGGTACTCATCCCTTAACATGGTAATTGGGCATATCACCCCCCAACAAGGTTATCGAGGTACTCACCCCTTAATATAGTGATTGGGTGTGTCACCCCTAACAAGGTGATAGAGGTATGTCACCCCTCAACATGGTGATTAGGCATGTCATCCCCAATAAGGTGATTGAGGTATGTCACCCCCTAGAATAAAATGATTAGGCATGTCACCACCCAAAAAGGTGTGGTCTACTTGCAACACCATAGATAATTTTCATGAATTTAATACATATATGCAAGCCCTTAATTATCATAAAGTCACTTGATATATAAATCATGCAATAGATCATCAGCAACTTGAGAATATATTTTATAAAACACTTGGTGGGTTCATGATGCTTGTTCAAACTCATGCAATTCAAGAGTGAAATAATTTGAGAAAACTCAATGCAAATCAATCCACCAACATTTAGTAAAACCCTCATGTAGGTTACTTTAAAATCCATCATCAAATCTCATAATAGATCATAGTTTCATAGCTCAAAACATGTATAGTCTCAATAGACAAAACCAATTCATAGAAGAAGCTTGAAATAGATAGACATGCATAATCAATCAATATTTCATAAAACTCCTACATAATTTATAATCATTATCCATTATAAGAGATACACATAGATGATGCAACTTGAAAACATACAATTTTCATAGAAAGGGAGATTGGGCTACATAGCTGAAAGGACCCAATGAATGAAACTTACATACCTCAAACTTGGGTTTTATTTAGATGCGCTTGAATAGAACTTAGACCTTGAGAGGAATCCTTGAGTTCCAAAATTAGGCTTGAAACCCTTGAAATTTTGAATGAGATATTTGGTTAAGTCTTGGAGAGGTTTTTGAGAGAGTCTTGAGTGATATAGAGTTGAAAAATGGCTAAGTCTAGGCGTTTTCACACATAAGTTGGCATGCGGCTATGACCCCAATGCCCTTGGCCGAGATAGGAAAACCAAGGAAACACTTACAGTAGTCCATGTCCTTGGTATGACTCGAACCTATCGCGCAGTCCACTTTTGTACTGCTCCGAACCCCTGGTGCATCATGGCGAAGGCGCGGATAGACACTGGAGAAGAAAAATTTGTGAAAATTATCGTTCGCTACAAGTCCTCTAAGATCTAGGTTATACCCAGTTCCCACTCAATTTTTTCCCTGATCGAGAATATGATGTCTGATTTTTGATATCATGTACAGATTTTGATATGTATGGAAATTACGATTAAGGGCATTTTCGAAGCATATTTTGGGGTGTTTCAGTATCTCCCCCTTGGAAACATTCATCCTCGAATGTCAAAGAAACGTTCGTAAGAAAAGTAATCATGAAGATTTCAACCCATCATAAATGCAACAAATGCATTTAAACATATGTTTCAAAAAGTCTCAACATGAGTGTCAAAAAATCACCATAAACTTGTAACCATGAACATGAATGCATGCAAAATGGTATAAGGGCTGAAACTTAAGATTTGAAATCATATAGGGGACGAAAATTAGTACCTTCAGCTTGACTAGAGTGGAAGAGATATGGATATCGCTTGCTCATGTTCATCTCGGCTTCCTATGTGGCACTTTCAATTTGTTAGTTCCTCCAAAGGACCTAACGGAAGCTACATCCTTGTTTCTCAACCTCTTCACTTGTCTATCTAGAATATCCACCCATACCTCCTCATAGGTCAAATTATCTCCTACAACACCCATAACATCCAAGGGCACTATAGCACTTGGGTCACCCACACACTTTCTCAAAATGGATACATGGAAGACCAGATGAATCATATTCATCTCCATAGGCAAATCCAACTCATATGCAACCTTACCCAATCTTCTCAAAACTGTATCAGGACCCATAAATCTTGGTCTTAATTTCCCTTTCTTTCATAAGTGGACCACACCCTTCAAAGGTGAGACTTTCAAGTAAACCCAATCCCCAACCTTAAACTCAAGATCTCTTCTACTCACATCGAAGTAGGAATTTTGTCTACTTTGGGCTATCTTCAATCTCTTCCTTATCAACCTCACCTTCTCCAATGTTTTCATGACCAAATCCGGACCTAGCAAATCCATTTCCCCGACTTCACACCACCCAACCAGGGATCTAAAATGCCTACAATAAAGAGCTTCAAAAGGATCCATACCAATGCTTGAGTGGTAGCTATTATTGTTGTAAGAAATCTCAATAGGTGGAAGATGTTCATCCCAACTACCCTTAAACTCCAAAACATAAGCTTTAAGCATATCCTCAAGAGTTTGGATAGTCCTCTTGGCTTGACCATCTGTTTAAGGATGAAAAGTTGTGCTAAGCTTAACCTTGGTACCTAGACCTCTTTTAAAGGACCTCTAAAAGTGAGAAGTTAATTGAGCACCACGATCTGAAAAGATAGACAAGGGTACCCCATGCAATCTAACCAACTCATGTATATATAACTTGGAATAATCTTTGGCACCATAAGTAGATATGACCATTAAGAAGTGAGCCGACATTGTCATTCTATCCACAACAACACAAATAGAGTCAAAACGTTTCCTAGTCTTAGGCAATCTAACCATAAAATCCATGTTGATCTCTTCCCACTTCCAAGTAGGAATTTCTATATCTTTGGCTAGGCCACCCGACCTTTGATGTTCAGATTTTTCACTTGTTGGCAATTGTGGCATCCAGATATGAACTTGGTAATGTCCCTCTTCATACCACCTTACCAATACTATTCCGTCAAGTCTCTGTATATCTTTGTATAAATAGGGTGAATAGAATAGGATGAATTTTGGGCCTCATTCAAAATCAATTCTCTCAAATCAACCACATTTGGCACGCACAATCTACCTTGGTACCTAAGGGCACCATCTTCACCTTGGGAGAAAACCTCCACTTTACCATCTCTCACGAAGGCCTTCAAATCTACAAGGCTTGGTCAAATCTTCAACCAATGAAGATTTACAACCATCAACAACTACTACACGACCATTGTCAACTTCATCCAACCTAAACACCAATCTTGCTAACTGATGAACCACCTAACCTCTTCTTTGCTACCATCATCAACTTGAGCTAGACTACCCATAAACACCATATTTAGAGCATCAACCACAACCTTAGCTTTGTCGGGCTGATAATGCACACTCGTATCATAATCTTTAAGAACCTCTAAACACCTTCTTTGTATCAAGTTAAGATATTTTTGGGTGAACGTATATTAGAGACTCTTCTGGTCATTTAACACATCAACATGAACCCCATACAAGTAGTGATGCCAAATTTTCAAAGCATATACCATGGTTGTCAATTCAAGATCATGGGTGGAATAATTCTTTTCATGCACCTTAAATTGTCTAAAGGCATATGCTATCACATTACCATTTTGCATCAGAACACACCCCAAACCAATTCTTGAGGCATGACAATATACAACAAATCCTTCCAACCCTTCCGATAGAGCTATGATAAGTGCAGAGACGAGCTTATCTTTCAACATTTGGAAACTTTTCTCACATTCATCAGTCCACACAAATTTCACCTTTTTTTGTAGAAACTTAGTCATAGGAGAAGCTATAGACGAGAAGCTATTTACAAACCTCCTGTAACAACCCGCCAAAACCAAGAATCTTCTAATGTTCGATGGAATCAAAGGTTTAGGCCAATTTCTAGTTATCTTCATCTTCTTAGGATCCACCTTAATGCCATCACCTAACACCACATACCCTAGAAAAGCAACCTCCTTCAACCAAAACTCACATTTTTCATATTTAACATACAAGCTCTCCTCCCTCAAGATTTGCATTACCACCCTCAAGTGATTCACATGTTCCTCTTTACTATGGGAATAATCAAGATATCGTCAATAAAAACACCCACAAACAAGTCAAGGTAGAGTTTAAAGACCCTATTCATGAGATCCATAAACATAGTCGGTACATTAGTCAACCCAAAGGACGTAACCACAAGCTCAAGGTACCCATACCTAGTCTAGAAAGCCGTCTTGGGAATATCACACTCCCTCACTTTTAATTGGTGATTCTCGGATCGAAGATCAATCTTAGAAAAGTGACTAGCCCCTTGAAGTTCATCAAAAAGGTCATGTATCCTTGGTAGAGGGTACTTGTTCTTTATGGCGATTCTATTAAGTTATCGATAATTAATGCACATTCTCAGAGCACCATTATTTTACTTCACAAACAACACTGGTGCACCCCAAGGTTACTTACTAGGCATTATGAAGCCCTTTTCCAAAAAATCCCTTAATTGCTCCTTCAACTTTTTCAACTCCGCCGGGGCCATACGGTAAGGGGGAATAGAAATGGGTTGAGTATCGGGAAGGAGGTCGATATGAAATTTTATTTCCCTTTTTGAGAGGAACACGGGAAGCTCATCGTGAAAGATATCAAGAAACTCATTAACCACTGGAATCGACTCTATAGGAAGGACTTTGGAATCGACATCCCTAACCCTCACAAGATGATAAAGACAACCGTTCGAAATCAAATTTTGGGCTTTAAGGCAAGAAATGAATCTACACTTAACCACTACATCACGACTTTCTCACTCAAGGACGGGCTTATTTCGGAATTGGAATTTAACCCTAAGGGTTCTACAATAAATAGAAGTATACTATGCATGCAAGCAATCCATCCCAAGGATTACATCAAAATCCACCATATCTAATTCAACAAAATTACAAAGCAAGAGTTTATGCAATATGAACACGAGATAATTTCTATAAACTCTTTTAGCAACGATGGACTCACCAAGGGGGTTTGAAACTTCATAATGATCACACAGCAATTCGGGACTAACATGAAACTTTTTAGCAACAAAAGGACTAATAAAACAAAGAGTGGCACCCAAGTCTATCAATGCATACACATCAACATCAAAAACTTTTAACATACCGGTGAGGACATCGGGCACCTTATCCACCCTTTGTCTCCCTTGAAGAGCATAAAATCTATTTTTCCTTGGAGCACCCCCTTATTGGCCTCCCTTTGCCCTTCGACCTTCATTTGAACCTTGGCCTTATGGATGACATTATCAACATTTGTTTTGCGCACGAGGAAAATCAATCACCTTATGACCCACTTCACCACAACCATAGCAAGCATTAGAGTTCTTCAAACATGGGCCATTATGGTTCCTACCACATCTTTGGCAAATAGGGTTAGGAACCCCCCCACCACTACCTTGGAATCTCTATCATTAGTTAATATCTTATATGGAGCATTGGAAGACCCTTCGCCTTGGAACTTTAGGCCTTGAGGAAACCGACAACCCCTGAAACATTAGAATCTACCTTTAAAACAAGCCCACTTGGACTCACCACTTCTCACTTTCTAAGATTTTCCCCACTTGTTGTTCAGCATATGTCATAAGGCAGTATAAATCCTTATCACCCACTAACACGGCAGTATGACACTCCTCATTAACCAACTTGGACACTCCCGACACGAATTTGTTCATCCTTGATCTAGGCTCGGCAAATAATTGTGGAGCATACTTTACGAGTTGGTAGAACTTGAGAGCATACTCCCTCACACTCAAGGAACCTTCTTAAGGTTCATAAACTTCATCACTTTAGCCTCCCTTAGCTCGATAGGAAAGAACCGGCAAGGAATGTGACTTTGAACTCCACCCAAGGAATAACATCATCACCATCTCTCCTCTCTGGCTTCCATCATGTAAACAAAATTTGAGCCACCCCTTTGAGTTAGTAGGTCACCAACTCTGCCTTTTCCTACAAATTGAGGCCCATGATATATAGAACTTTGTACACATCATCGATGAACTCTTGGGGATCCTCTTCCAATTTAGATCCATGGAACTCCGGTGGGTTCATTCTAGTGAAATCCCTCACCCTAGAATCCGTGGTGGGAGCATGAGGGACTTGGGCCCCTTGGTGAATTTAGTTGATCATAGCATGAGCCAACATTATAATAGCATCTCAGAACTCATCTTGGGCTACCCATTCTCCTTGAGGAGATTGAGGAGAGGGAGAAGCCTATTACTCCTCGGGTGTATGGGCTCTTCTTAGTCTCCCTCTTAGAATCGGCATGATCTAGAAGAGCAAAGAGAATTCGTCAGAATAAAATCCTTATGCACACATCTAAAGCACGATATAGACCATAAAGAAGTGAAACATTTCCTAAAACCTTTCATAGCCTCCCATTCATAGTTGTGGAGCACTTCACAACCATGTATAAGACTCTAATCAGCATAGTGTGCTGGATTTCGAGGACTATTAACAACCTAGTGCTCTGATACCAAGTTTGTCATTACCAGGTTCTAGATGTGACATGGTGAATAGGAACCCAAACAATCCTCTTAGTATATCATTCACACATCCTTGGTCGCTGAAGCAAAATAAACAACACAAGAGATATAAATATGGGAAACAGGTCTTAGGGAAGTCTTTGATAATCATAAAATATTCAAGAGTCAGGCTCATAGCATAAGTATATGAAATATTCTAACAACAACTATAATATGGAATGGAGCGAGGGCCAAGACACTTTTTGGGATCACCCTTATAGTATCAAGTGTTCAACATAAAGAGATATCAAATAGTAAGAGTAGCATAGATAGTGTCGTCAAACTTGAGAACTCACCCAAGCTTATTTTCTGAAGTACCAAAATGAGCCACACGGAGGATGATCGAGAGGTGCTCCAGTCCCTACATGGTAAAACCATGTATGCATAGAGTATGTGTTAGTACGTCTGAAAGTACAAAGTATGTAGGATATAATGCAACAAGACATAAGTCAACATAGTTAAAATGAATAATCATAAACAATGGATGAGTATGACATCAATTTGGCATGCATGATCAATGGTTGAAGTAAAACATGCTTGTAGGTCATATAACTTGTATAGTACATATCACATGTGTGTGAAGAGACCATAACCAAAATAGACCAAGCAAGCTACTACATGGAATCCAAGGCATGTCACCCCCTTGTAAGTTTATTGAGGTATCCACCCCTTAACAAGGTAATTGGGCATGTCACACCCCAACAAGGTGATTGAGGTACTCACCTGAAACAACCCCAAAAAGTGCTCGAAAATGTGCCTCGGAAGGGCCCAGAATCGTAATTTCCATATATCTAAAAATCCATTCGTTATTTCAAAAATCTGACTTTGTATTTTTATTCAAGGGGTTAAATTAACGTTTAACCCAAATTTTAGAGAAACTGTATAAAAATCAAAAAATCACAAAAATGCGAGTTAGGAGGGTCGAATTTAAAGGGGCATATCTCTTAACACACAAAGAAATGGGTGGCCTATGCCTGTCAAATTAAAGCTCTTTTAATCAACTTTCCAATGCACTTGGTTTCACCTTATTCTGAGTTTGAATAAAGAATTTATGCCCATTTTTATGGAACTCGTTTGTGCAAAGATACAAATTCCAGTAAGTAATTCGCGTCAGTTCCGCTACGCGGACAAGTGTTATTATGGTCATGTTGTTTTTTTAATTTCTGTCCAAGACTTTCAAGTCATTGGACTAAGGGTTCCCATACTCTAAAATACTCATACTTAGCCTTATTTCACCCTCATATCATCCTAAACACTCCCCAATACTTACTCAAACACTTAGCCAGATCTTCATTCCCAAATTCAAATCCTAAATCCTCATCCCAAGCTGAGGTTCTCCTTCAAAGTTCTTCTTCAAGCTTCAAGTCTCCATCTCCAATATTCACCAAATTCATCCCTAAGCTAAGGTACATGGGTTTCTTTCATGGGTTCCTTTCACCCATGATATCCAAGCCTCCTTTTACTCAAATTGCATGATTTAAAGTTGATGTATAAATGGGTCTTGATTATTATGAAATTAACTGCACACTATGTTAAAGCTATGTAAGTTGTTACTGTTTTGCCATGTTTTGGGCTATCAATCTTTGATCTATTAGAAGATATGAGAAGCGGTTTTGATGTATATTGCTTAGGGGTGTTGCAAGGTGTTGATTGTTGGTTTTACAATGAATTTTCTTGTATGATTTCATGTCTGTATTTCATGATTTTATACTAGCATTACACACCCTCTAAGTTTTTGATATGTGGTTTCTTGAGGAGCTGAAGGTCCAAGCATGAGATATGATATGAATGATTATGTGATGATTAAATGAGCTTTTGTATATGATAAATTTTATATAAATTGTTTCATTAGACTATGCCCAATTCGGGGGGACTAAGAACTCGGATAACCTAGATGTAGGTTTTGTATTCATCAGCCTTGGGAAGGGTTTGTACTTCTCCACATACTAATGGGGTGGCATCATCACTAACCTAGATGGGGGCTTGTACTCATCAACCTAGGGAAGAGTTTGTACTGCTTTACCCTAGTGATAGGGCGACATTATCACCAACCTAGATAGGGGTTCGTACTCATCCACCTAAGTGATGGGGAGACATCATCACTAACCTACCAAAGGGTTGTACATTTGGAAATCTAACTTGTTCTCTTCTACACATATGATATTCTATATGAGGATGAGTCACCTAAACATGATTTACTTATGCGTTGATCATACATTCCATATTGCTATATTATGCCTATTGCCTATTGTTATGCATTTAGAAGATGATGCCTACCCTTGTTACATTGCATCCTTCATACTTAGTACATTCAAATGTACTAACGCATACTCTATGCCTACATGATATCACCATGTAGGAACTGGTGCCCAAGTTGATCATCCTCCTCCTCCACGTGGCTATTTCTATACTACTCAAGCTAGTATGGTGAGTCCTCCACTTCAGGGACCTTTGTCTATGTTGCTCTTATTATGCATTGAGACACTCTTCTTTATTTTCTGTCTTGACTAGGAGGGTGAACCTGGTTACTTTGTCATGGTCCCCACTTTTATATATGTAGTAGAGGTGATGATGGACATGTTATATATCTATGATATGAGCCTTGACTCTTTAATCTCTTGATTATGATATTATTCAAGCTTTTCCCCTTAGTCCCTCGCCCTTGTTTTGTGAACATTTACATATTACTTAAGTATTAATCTCTCTCCCTTAGCACAAATTCCCCTTGTTTATGACTCTTATAATGTTTTACAACCCTTCAACGACTAGGGATAGAAATGATATGCTATGAGGCTTATTTGGTGTTCCTCCAAGTTCCCCATTCGCCGATCATGTCTAGGCCCTTAGCTTGGGTTGTGAAATGTCACCCACATACCTCAAACTTGATTTTTCTTAAGATGAGCTTGAAGAGAACTTAGAGCTTGAGGAGAATCCTTGAGTGCCAAAGTTAGGCTTGAAATCCTTGAAATTTTGAATAAGATATTTGGTTAAGTTTTGGAGAGGTTTTTGAGAGGTTCTTGAGTATATAGAGATGAAAAATGGCTACTTATATGAATTTTCAACCATAAGTGGGCATGGGGCTATGACCCCAATGCCCTTGGCTGAGATAGAAAAACCAAGGAAAACCTTACACTAGTCTGATTCCATGCTGCGACATGAACTCATTGCGCAGGCCACTTTTGTAGTGCTCCGTGCCCCTAGCGTGTCGTAGCTAAGGAGTGAACAAATACTGGATAAGAAAAATTATTGAAAATTATCTTTCGATATGGGTTCTCTAAAATTTAGCGTACAGCCATTCTCACTCAATTTTTCCCCTGATCGAGAATATGAGGTCAGATTTTTGATATTACACACGGTTTTTGAGATGTATGGAAATTATGATTATGGGCATATTCAAAGCACATTTTTGGGTGTTTCATTGTCATTATATTAACTTGTTGCATTGCATACTTGCATACTTAGGACATTCCAAAGTACTAACCGCATATTGCCTACATGTTCATAATCATGTAGTGACATGTGATCTACCTTATCCTCCTCCTCGTAGTTAGATTAATCGTGAAGATTTTGAGATTTTGGTGAGTTCCAATCCACCGAGAATAGAACTATCATGACCCAAGCCCATGGCCTAGACATGACACGATGAATTGGAACCCAAAGGAACCCCAAAAAAGTCTCTTAGATATCATTTACACATCCTTGGTCACAGAAGCAAAGTAAACAACAATAAGAGAGTATGAATGAGGATAAAGGGACTAAGGGAAGTCTTTAATAGCATAAATCATCAAAAGAGTCAAAGATCAAGGATAATTACATCACTTATCCAACAACACCTCTAACATAGATTGGGTGGGGGACGAGAAAACTTTCTGGGCTCACCTTTTTAGTATCAAAGTCCAACATAAGGAGATAACCAAAGTAAGGGTGCAAAACTAGTGTCCTTGAACTTGAGGACCCACCAATAGCTTATCTTCAAGGTGACGGACTAGCCAAGGAGAGGATGATTGTCAGGGGCTCCGGTTCTTACATGGTAACATCATGTAGGCATAGAGCATGCATTAGTATGTTTGAATGTACTAAGGTATGTAAAATGCAATGCAATAAGAGATAGGCAACATAATCAAAATGTGTAATCATAAGCAAGAGATAGTATATTAGTAACATGGTATGCATGATCAATACTTGAAGTAAAACATTTTTATATAGAACTTAATACATATGTAGAAAGATACCGTCATCATAGACCAAGCAAACTAATACTTGGAATCCAAGGAATATCATCCCCTTTGAAGGCGATTGAGGTATCTACCCCTCAATTTTTAGTACAGTCTTACCAGCCACCGATAAGGCGATTGAGGTATATACCTTTCAATATGGTAGAACGGGCATAGCACCCCCAAAAAGGTGACTGAAGCATATCACCCCCTCAACAAGGTGTGGTCAGCTTGCAAGACTATAAATATTTTCCATGAATTCAACATATACATACATTCCTTTCATCATCATGAGGTCACTTGACTCATAATCCATGCAATGGATTATCAATAACTCAAAAATCCATAACCTAACATTTTATCAAGAACTTGACGGATGTGTAATGCTAGTTTAAAATCATGCAATTCAAGAATAGAATCATGTGAGAAATCTTAATGCAAATTAACTTACCAGCACTTGGTAACACCCTCATGCAAGATACATTGAAATCCCTCATCAAATCTCATAATAGATCATATATTAATAGCTCAAAACATGCCTAAATAATCACATTTTATGAAACCCCAACATAATTTATATTAAAATTTTGTAATAGAAGATATCCATAAATAATCTACTAGAAAAAATACAATTTACATGAAAAAGAAGGTTTGACACCCTGCGTGAAAGAACCCAATAGATGAAACCGACATAACTCAAATTTGGAGATTTCCTCGATGAAGATTTGAATGAGAACTTGAAACTTGAATGAATTTCTTGAGATCATGAATAGGAACCCACAACCCAAAGGTTTGTTCTGGGACCTTTGGGTTCTCATTCACCGTGTAACACCTAGGCCTTAGGTTTGGATCATGACAGAAGCCTTGTATTTAAGGCAATGTAGATCTCTAATGGGTTGGTTCAAAGTCTTTGAAATAGCCTTGATAGGACTCAACTTGGTATGGATGTTATGGAGAAGGTGAGACTTGTAAGGGAGAAGTAGAAAATGGCTTGAAGCAGCCAAAAGTCATAATTTGATATTAGAAGAAGGGACTTTTAGTTCAACGTCAATGACTAGGTTTACTTGAATGTTTCACCCATTAAGGGTGTGGTCTGATTTGGTAAGAAATTAAAGGGAACTTGAGCACTAGGTATGTAAGGCTTTGTAAAATTCATAAGCAGGTTGGTATAGTGGCTTATGAGTTAGAGTTGGCATTGGAGATGAGTATGGCTCATCCTGAGTTCCATGTGTTGATTTTAAAAAAAGTCCGGGATGATCCAAATTCCATAATACGTTTGGGAGATGTGAGCATTAAGGAGAATTTGATCTATGAAGAGGTTCTGGTTAAGATTCTAGACTGACAAGTAAAGAAGTTCAAAAACAAAGAAGCTGCACTCGTCAAAGTCCTTTGGAGGAATCAACAAGTTTAAAGTACAATATTTGAAGTGGAAATGGACATGATAAAGTGATATCCTTATCTCTTTCACCCCATTTGAGCCTAAGGTATTAATATATTCTTTCCCAAAGACCTCAAATTCCTTGCATTTCTGTTTTCATGTCATTTATGCACAATTAAATGTTCATGAGATTGCTTTTGAATGATACTTAAAGCACGAGTTTGAAATTTTTATGAAAAAGTTGTTCAAGTTACATTTTTCATTCATGTTGGGCTCTTAGATGATTTTGTACTTCCTTAGACCATACGTTTAGCATAGTCGAAGATAGATGTTCCCAAGGGGGGATGTTATAAGGCCCCACAAGTGAGAAAGTATAAAAATGCTAAAAATATTGAAACTGAAATATTGCAGGTCAATGTACGAGCCTCTTTATGGCTTATGGTTCAAACCACGAGCCATAGATAATGCTCATGGATTAGGTCAATCAGGGTGGAAAATTTGTTAAGTCTGGGGGTGGTCTAGGAGGAGTGTTTATGGTTCATAAATGGAACTATGGATCGTAATAAGGTGTTCCTAGAATAGGGATTTGAGTTGGTGAAAATTTGGGTTTCTATATCTTGATTATGAACAAGTAAAGCTAGTTGTGGTTTGATTTATGATCCATAGAATGGATTTGTGGCTTCGCTTATAATCGAATGAAAATATTCTAAGGGACTGATCTACAAAGGGTGTACATCCCATCCATAGGTTTACAAATCATAAAGAGGTGTTGAAGATTCAGAGACGGATTCAAAAGTATAAAGATGTAACCAAGATTAAACCCCCTATTTACGACTCATAATCCAATCTATGAGTAGTAGATGGTGGTCATAGTTTGGTTCTGACACTTCTTAACAAAGTGTATTTTCAATATTTTTTTGTAGTGTAAGACTAAGAAAATGTCGTTTTAAGCATATTTATTCCCCATATCATCCCTAACCCACCCCATACACTCTTATTTTCTATTCCTGAACTCACACATATTTCTCTAAGGCCCTTAAGCCTCCAAGGCAAGAAGAACGCTAGGGTTTCCACATCCTTTCCTTCAAGCTTCAAGTCCTTTCTAAAGCTCCCTAATCAGGTATGTTGGTTTAATTTGTGGGTACCTTCCACCCACAAATCTGAAGAATACTCCTTATTTTACTTAGTTTCAAGTTATGAATTTGTTGAGTTTCAAGATAAGTTCTTAAATGTGTATTTGTCATGACCTGAACAAAGGTTCTGAAAGTGACATGGTGAATGGGAACCCTAGAGTCCCCAAACAAGCCTCAATATATCCATATTCATCTCATTGGTTCAAAAGCATATACAAATTGTAAACATATAATTCTAAGGGTCGGGAAAGTAGGACTCACCCTATGGGGAAATATGGAACTTATGATCTTCCAAACTCCATACTATAACATAATCACATCAAAGTACTCATAATAAAATTATAA
Source organism: Solanum clarkiae (assembly GCA_011800125.2). Taxonomy (NCBI): domain Eukaryota; kingdom Viridiplantae; phylum Streptophyta; class Magnoliopsida; order Solanales; family Solanaceae; genus Solanum; species Solanum clarkiae. Next base: position 28,488 of record JAABOM020069917.1, on the reverse strand, counting down.
AAGTCATATCCAAAAGATAGCCATGATCATAAACTCCAAACATTAACACATAACATATATCTGTAAAAAAAGTCTAAAATACGTCCAACAATGTCTTTATGCATAAGATTGGATGGGGTCCAAGACATATCCCGAGCTCACCCTCAAATTAAATAGTAGCACGAATGGAAGCAACATAAGGTAGATGAATGGTGGCTTGTCCTTGGAAGAACAGACTCACCACAATAACTTTCTCAAATTCGACTAGCCGTCAAAGCGGTGGATAAATATAGTCCCTAGTCCGTACATGGCTAGATGATGTAGGCAAAAGTATGAATTAGTACATTTAAATGTACCAGTATGCTGGCATGCAACATGAAAGAAGGATGATGTTAAACTGCCCACTATGTGACATGAAAACCATAGAGTAGTCATAACCCACATATACTAGCACTAAATGAGTCACTCCTTGCCTGAATTGTGTAAAGGGAGGGTCATACCCTTTCTCATCAGTACACACTTAGCTCATGGCATGATTTTGTATAGGGAAGGTTATACCGATCCTCATCTATACAATGTGTAAAGGGAGGGTTATGCCCATTCTCATCGATACACATTTGGCTCATATAACCATGTGCATAGGGAAGGTTGTACCTATCCTCATCTATGTATTGTGCAAAAGGGAGGGTTATGCCCATCATCATCAATACACCGTTACTTCATATAACCATGTGCATGTTGTACCTATCCTCATCTATGCATTGTGTAAAAGGAGGGTTGAGCCCATCCTCATCAATAGACCCTAAGCTCATATAACCTTGTGCATAGAGAAGGTTGTACCTATCCTCATCTATGCATTATGTAAAGGGAGGGTTGTGCCTATATTCATCCATACACACTTGTGATTACATACTTATGCAAGATGTCATATCATATGCACACCTATATTCATGTAGAAGTCAAGTTCATATTACTAACAAATAATGTCATAATGGTATTCCACTTGTATCATACTCATGTTCATAGATTCATGTTCAATTCTTGTTCATAGCATATTTTCATCAAAATCATATTCATAAACATATATGGGCTTAACCCACTTCATAATATTCATAAAATTCAATGTCCATGAATTTATGTGTGCTGAATGATGTGAGAATAACACGGAAAATATAGATTCAAATATAAATAAATAATACATTATGAAATTCAAGTAAAAACATAAAAAAATTCACATTTAAGTCTTAATATAGGTTATCCATGCATAAATCAAGCTTTAAAGGGGACATGCACATTCATAATTTCATAACTTGCAATTCATCATATTAGGGCTTAAATCAACTTAAAATCATTAAATAAACGTAGCCCATATTTCGATTGAATTTAATAAACAATAATATTGAAAACCCTTATTTAAAGTAAGCTAAAATTCCATGAAATTGAGTAAAAAGGATTTTGGGTCTTCTTCGTTGAAAGGGACCAAGAATCAATCCCACAACCTTGGCCAATGGAGAAGCTTCAGGAAGAATTTTTGTGAAGAAAGAGTCCTTCCTTGATCCCCAAACTTAATTCCTACTAGAGTTCTTCGAGAAAGACTGGAGGGAATTTTTAAATGTGAGAAATGAATTTAAATGAGAGGAATGAAGTTTAGGACTTTAGGAGGTCGTTAGGTAGCATAGGAAGCCACAAAATACCCTTAGGATAAACTAAAATTATGAAAATGCCATTAATGAAAAAAGTTAAAAAATTTAAAAATGTCGCTTAATTCAAGGAGGACTATACGGTCCACGACACACCACACGGACTATATACTTTGCTGTGAACCAAAACTTGAAAAATTTCACAAAAAATCATCAAGCTAAGTGAGGCTCAACTGGAGGCCTCACAGACAATGTGAAGTCACACGGACCATGTAAGTGCTCGTGAAACCACACTTAGAAAATTTCAGCAAATTTTCTTCAAGACAAGAGTGCTTCTTATGAAAGTCGTATTGAACATGAGAAGCTTCACGACTTGTACAAATGTCCGTTTGATGTTACAAAGTTCCAATATGGTGATTCCACACTTATTCTATCATTTTAAGAAGGATTTTCATGATACCCCACCCCTACGGTCCATGAGAAGCGACAAAGCCTGTATGGGTGCCTTTGTGGCTTGCCTTAGCAAAATGAGAGAACACAACATAGGAGGGCTTTACAAAAATGGCATAACATCTTAATCTGAGCTTAGAATTATGTGAAAACAGGTATATTGGAAAGAAAGTGCTTTCATTTGATAGGTAGTAGGCCACCCAGTTTGTTTTGTGCTAAGAGATATGACCCTATAAAGTTGACCCTTCTCTCGGTTCTTGTGAGAAGCTTAGCCAATGGATTCTAAAGAACTTGGCTTGATGTATAAGACCCAAGATGAACCTAAACCACATGAATAAGCGTGTATTAAAGGATTTCAGGAGAACTTAGCTTGAGTTTGAAGGTTCCATTCCAATCTCACAACTTACGACATATTACAAATTTTTTTGATACATTTACAATTATATGGAGTCAATAGATACAATGTTATGACATGCTATGATTTGTGATCATTTTCAAGAGGGATTTCATGGTTTTCAAGAGGGATTTAATGATGTCCTAATCTAGGGTTTTGAAAGGATAGAATGGGTTGTTTAAGAATGGTTTTTAATTGATGAACATCATTATGTTATTGCATAATAATATTTAATTCCATGATTTTATGATTACTTGCATGAGCCCATGAAGTTTTAAGCTTTATCCAAAATGCACCCTCGATTAGGAAATTCAGGATAATTTGGAAGAATGTCATTCATCAGTAGTAGGAGACCATCATAGATGAATGTGGACTACATCTAAGGTGCTGCAACATGGCTGTTATTGGCAAATCTTATGTAAAGATGTTCACGAATTCACCAGGGCATTCCTAAAGTTCCAAATGTAAAGAAATATCTCAAGAAGTCATGAATTTCCGTTAACCCCAATTTTAGAGTTAGAAGTATTTGATGTTTGGGGGGTGGATTTCATAGGCTCATTCATAATCTCTTTTGGTAACAAATATCTCTTGATAGCTATTGACTATGTCTCAAAGTGGGTTGAGGAAGTGGCCTTACCAACTAATGATGGCCAGCGAGTAGTGCAATTATTAAAGAGAAATATCCTTACTCGTTTTGGTACTCCTCGAGCCATCATTACAGATGGGGGATTCATTTTTCAATAAAAAATTTGGGTCATTATTGAATAAGTATGGAGTAAAGCACAGAGAAACAACCACATATCATCCATAAGAAAAAAGGCAGGTGAAGATACCGAACAAAGAGATAAAAATGATTCTAGCAAAGACAGTGAATGGGAGTAGGAGCAATTGGGCGAATAAGATTGATTACACCTTGTGGACCTACTATACCACTTATAAGGATCCCATTGGAATATACCTTTTCCAACTTGTGTTAAGAATGGCATGCTAGTTGCCAATCAAATTAGAGCATTGAGCCTTGTGGCCCCTCAAGAAACTCAACTTTAAATCTGATGAAGCTCTAGAAGCTGGGCTGACTCAATTCTATTAGCTACATTACTTGAGGTTGAGAGATTATGAAAGATCAGTCAATTATAAGGAAAAGATGAAAAGATGGCATGATTAAAAAATTTAAAAAGGGAGTTTGTTGAAAGGGATCCTGTAATGCTTTACAACTCTAAAATGCATTTGTTCCCCAGGAAACTCAGATGAAGGTGTTCTGGTTCTTTTAGGGTGATGGAGGCACTTGCTAACGGGGTCGTAGAAGTTGGAAACCACAAGGGTCAGAGATTTTAGAAAAAAGTATAGAGGCTGAAGAAGTATTATGGCAAACCACCGGATGTCTAGATGGTTCATGTCATGCATGTTTGTGATGCTTAGTCGTAATGGTCATCATTGTGTCGAGACATTAACTCAGGAACTTCTTGGGAGGCATCCTAAGTGAGTAGTGCAATTATATAACGTGCATTGATTGTCGTGGGTTTGTGTTGAGAGATGATACAGGGGAAGAAAGTAAATGTTGCCCGTGCAATCAGTGTAACGTCGATTGACATCGGCGACCTTATTTTTGATCGCTTTTTGGTTCAATCATTGACCTTGGAGTCACTCCTGAATTATGCAGTTTCAGGGTCCAATTAATGTATCACGAAGCAAAAAGGGTGTCAAACTGTTTGCCCGCCTTCTGGCTTATTATCGACCCTCTTTTGTTGTTCAATTTGGCGATCTCCTAATAAATTTGGCATATCACCAAATTGGAAATGCAATCTTAAAATTGACCGCACTTTGTAACCTTTAAAGAGTCCTAAAGTGCTGCAACATATCGTTGACTTTGTGAAAAAATCAGTTTATCGCTCCATGAAGAAAGCAATATTGATTTTGACCACACATTGAAGTCAATTTAGGGGGTGAGTTACTATAGAATTGGGAGAACATATTTCTAACCTGGTGTATCACCAAAGATAACTGGCGACACCTAGTTGACCACTTTTTGATTTGCAGGGTCAGCTTCAAGAGGAGGTAAGAAAAGTGGTCTCAAATGCAAATGACGGATCACCCACTACACTCTGCAAAGGTGAACAATAATACATAAGTTGAAGAGTCTCTGCCTTTTTCCTTAAATTCTCATTAATCTTTCTTTTTTTCTTTTTATCTCTCTAGCTTCCCACTTCTTGAACTCACTATCAACACACACCACTGTTTCACTATAGTTCTCTTTCTTCTTTTCTTTTCGCTAGGATCAATATGCCTAACTTCACCATCATCTTTTTGATTGCTCAAGTTACACCTCTCTTTTGAGGACAAAGTGATTGTTTTCAAAGTAATAAACCTAACCAAGGTTAGGGTCGAATCATACAGAGAATATGAAGACTTTCCAAATTTATTCAGCAATAAACAATTCATGTATTAACTAACTCCATTTCCAAAAGGGGGGGGGGTGCAAATATTGATAAGAAATTAAACTAAACAAACTAAAATGGAAGAAAATCAACAATGGAGAGAACCTTGGGTATTGTATTCCCCATGATTAACTAAGTCAACATCTCCGGATATCATAATTCTAACCTAGAATATTGCATAGAGGACGGTAATTTAAGTTCTTCCATCTCTTTAGTCAAAGGTGAAGATTGAATTTCACTATGAAACTTGGCCCATCTCCATAGTGTTCTATACTAACCATTCCCTGTAGTCCCAGTCAACCTCCCTTTGGTCTAGTTCAGTTGATTAAACTTAAACACATCATCGAACCCTGTTAATCAATCTCTTTTGCTATTCATTACCACTTGGATCGGGAGGTAATGTTAGGAAAGTTCTAATGTTGCCACCATTAGAAAACATGCAAAACGAAGAGAGTTGTTTAATACATGCAATGACTCATTATAAGAATTATAAATAATTTGTATTTATTTGGTTTGATCTTCATCGTTCGCACAACCCAAAGTTGTGGGTTTAACTATTCATGCTATGGGTGGATAAAGAAACTATGAATTGAGAAAATCTAATTAAACTCTTACCCAAATAGGTTGAGGAACAAGCAAACCCAATTTGTATTGAGAATCAAAAGGTTGAAAGTTGCAATGAATCCACAAGTGTACTTTCCTCTCCAATATTTAGTCTCCAAGTATTAAAACCTATAAATTCTCTAGTTTCGTGCTCTCTAATGTACTACTTACTAAAAATAACATAATTATACTATTTATAGTTTTTGCAATCAAGTCCCTAAAAATATTAGATAAACTTATCAGCATCTTCTGCGGCTCATGGTTACAACTCGTAATTAGATTTATTAGTCATAATCGGGCTTTCGTATTCAGCTTCATGATACATGGATCTCAGTGCTACGGATCCACTCTACCAGTCGTAGTCTGATCTATGACTCGTATTGCCTTTTTAGAGACTTCACATACATCTTCTGGTTCACTTATGAGAATCTTCACGAAACCCCTCTATACAACTCGTATAATGATCTAGCACTCTTATAGGGATCTCAGATAGTTTAACATCAGGCTTTCATCTAACACTGGAAATGTTCACAAAACTACCTTTAGAACTCGCAGAAGGCTCTGCAACTCGTAAAGTGTCTCACAATATCTACAAAAACTAGAAAAAGTCTACAACTTTGCTGAAATTATGCTAATCATGTTTTCCTGCAAAAACAAACACTAAAACACATAAAAACCACAAAATTCGCATTAAGAACAAAAAAAAAATTCCAAGTTTTAGGCATCAAATGTGCTATATTTTGATAGCAAATCAACAACCTCTATTTAAAATTTTTGCTCTTCCTCAAGGAACGACTCAATGTAAATAGATAACATAGCAACACACAGACCTCAACCCATTGGAATACATCACATATACTTCAAACTCAAGTACCCACACCAACTCTTCAAAATAAGGTGAAACATCTATTTAAGAAACCAAAACACACCAGTGCATTCAACAACACAACCATGATAAGCAAAGGAATATCAATAGTCTACAATCACTAAACAAGTCAAATGCTAGTAACGCAATGCAAGTTCCCTCATAGAGAGAAGTCTTATTTTAACACAAAATGATGATTTTAATTTCAATCTTGGGACTAAGTAAGAACACTCACTCTCACAAAGATGTTCATGCATGATGACTAATATCACACACTTGCCCACATATTCATCACTCAAATTTTCAACCAACTGGACTAGGATCACTTTAGGACATTCTAGACTTTTAACATAGGCTCAGGAAGCTTTGATATGACATTTTGGAAAAATGGTGACTAGAAGCCATCCTTGAACTACCTATTTCCACACTTTCACCTCATCAGCTCCAACATTTCAACCTTATTATCCCCTTTCCCGTATTCAAGCTTTTCTGGGTATTTTCTTCTCATTTTTCAGCTTTTGCCTCATTTTTACACTTCATTTTCCTTTTAATCTCAATCTATGGCATCTTTTTCTTTTTCATGTCCCGGTACATGATTTTCTTCTTTTTCTCCTCATTCCCAGCTTACCACCTTATTTGTGTGATTTTACCACTACACTGGCCACCCTCAACTTAGGGTTTTTGCTTATTTATAACTACACAATATCTATTCCCGAAACTACGTGAAACACCCTAAAACGCCCGAAATCGTTCCTCGAAAATGCCTATAATCATGATTTTCATATATCTCAAAATTCATGCGTGATATCGAAAGTCCAACTTCATATTCATAATTAGAGGGCAAAATTGAGTGAGAAATGGTATAACCCCAATTTTAGAGCAACTGTAGCGAAATTTTATTTTCCAAAAAAAAATTGTTATCAGTGGCGATATGCGCCTCGACGTGCCAGGTGCCCGGATCAATGTTGTTTGTTCCCAGGTTTTTTCATTTTCGGCCTAAGGCATTGAGGGCTTGGCCTATGCCATCTTTATGCATAAAATACCTATACTTAGCAATTTTTCAACTTTATATCACTGAATACACTCTCAAAACCCTCTCTAACACTTAGTCAAATATTTCATCCAAATTCAAGTGACCCAAGCTTAGTTCCGAATCTCAAGAACTTCATCCAAAAATCAAGTTCTCATTCAAATCTCATCAAGAAAATCCCCAAAGTTGAGGCATGTGGGTTTCAATCATTGGGTCCTGTCACCCAAGTGCCTAACCTCTCTTTTTATGAAAATTGCATATTTCCAAGTTGTGTTACTTATGCATATCATTTATTATGAATGATGATTATAAATTATATTGGTGTTTTATGTAATGTTGATTGTAAATATGTGTCAATCTATTTCAAGCTTATGCTATGAAATGGTTTGTCTATTTTACTATGCATGTCTTGGGATATGATACTCTGATCTATTATGAGATTTGATGATGGATTTCAAGGTATCTTACATGCGGATTTTAGTAAGTATTGTTGGGTTGATTTACATTAAGTTTTCTCATATTATTTCACTCTTGAATTGCATGATTTTTAACTTTCATTACACACCCCCCAAGATATTAATAAGATGTCTTGTTAAGGATTCTTGAGTTAATAATGGCCAATTGCATGGACTATAAATCAAGTGACTCTATGATGATGAAAGGATTGTATGTATGTATTGAATTTATAAAAAGTATCTAAAGTCTTGCAAGTTGACCACACCTTGTTGAGGGGTAGTATGCCTCAACCACTTTGATGAGGGATGCTATGCACATCTACCATGTTGAGTGGTACATACCTTGACCACTTTGATGGGGGATGCTGTGCCCATTTATCATTTTGAGGGGTGTATACCTTTGACCAATATGATGGGAGGTGCTATGCCCATCTACCAAGTTGAGGGGTACATACCTTGACCACTTTGATTGGGGGGGTACTATGCCTTTTTACCATGTTGAGGGGTTAGATACCTCAATCGCCTTCCGGGGGTGGCATGCCTTGGATTCCAAGTAATAGCTTTCTTGGTCTATGATGATGGTCTCTTCCTACACACGTAATCTATATTCTAAAGTTATATGTCTTACAAGCACGTTTTACTTCTAACATTGGTCTTGCATGCCATATTATTGTTATATTTATCCGTCGCTTATGATTACGCATTTTTACTAATTATCTATCTCTTGTTGCATTGCATCCTACATACTTAATACATCCAAATGTACTAACACATACTCTATAACTACATGATGTTAGCATGTAGAAATCGGAGCACCTCACGATGTTCCTCCACATGGCAAGTTTGGCATCTTGAAGATAACCTTTTGGTGAGTCATCAAGTTCGGGGACACTAGATTTGCTACTCTTGTTTTGTTATCTATATGTTGAGTATTTGATACTTCGAGGGTGAGCTTGAAAAGTGTCTTTACCGTCGACCAATCTATGCTTGAGGTATTGTTGGGCAAATGATGTACTTATGCTTGACCTTTGACTATTATACATTTTATGCTATCAAAGAGTTTCCTTAGTCCCTTTATCCTTATTTATATCTATTGTTGTTGTTATTTTACTTCCACGACCAAGGATGTGTAATTGATATGCTAAGAGGCTTGTTTGGGGTTTCTTCGGGTTGCCTATTCACCTGTCATCTCTAGCCCCTAGGCTTGGGTCATGATAAACTTAGTATCAGAGAAATAGGCTGTTAATGGTCCTTAGAATCCAATACACTATGCCGATTAGAGTCTTGTTCATGGTTGTGAAGTGCACCACAACTATGATTAAGAGGATATGAGGCGTTTTAGGAAATATTTCCATTCTTCATACTCTATGCCGTACTTTAGATTTAAGGTAAGGCATTTTCGTCTAAAAAATGTTGTTTGCTATTCTAGATCATGCCTATTCTAAAAGGACAACTAAGGAGACCTCGTTCACCCGAGGAGAAACCAGTCCTTCCTGTTCCTCAAGTTCCTCAAGTTCCTCAAGATGGAGGAGTGGATCATGAAGAGTTTTGGGATGCTATTACCATGTTGGCTCAACCTATGACTAACCAAATCGACTAAGCAGCCCAAGCCCCTCATGCTCCCACTCCAGCCTCTAAGGTAAGGGATTTTACTAGAATGAACCCACTAGAGCTCCACGGGTCTAAGGTGGATGAAGACCCTTAAGAATTCATTGATGAGGTCTACAAAGTGTTGTACATTATGGTGATTAGATTAGAGGAGAAGGTTGAGTTGGCAGCCTACCAACTTAATGGGGTTCCTCAAATTTAGTTAACCCAATGCAAGGTGAAGAAGGGAATAACAATATCATCCTTTAGGAAGAGTTCAAGGCGACATTTATCAACTAGTTCTTCACTCTTGAGCTAAGGGAGGCCAAAATGATGGAATTTTTGAATCTAAAGCAAGGTTGTATGAGTGTGAGAGAGTATGCCCTTAAATTCAACTAACTCTCCATGTATGCTCCACAATTGGTTGCCGAGCAGAGGTCTAGGATGAAAAAATTTGTGATGGGTGTGACCGACTTGGTTAATGAGGAGTGTCATGCCGCCATGTTGATAAGTGATATTGATTTGTCCCGCCTCATGACTTATGTCATGCAATTGGAGGGGTAAAGCTTAGAAAAAGAAGAAGTGGTAAGCCAAGAGGGCACATTTTGAAGGTAGATTCCAAAGTCCCAGGGATATTCAGTTTCTTCAAGGACAAGGGTTGTCTAATTCTCTAATAGAAGGTTCGCTAATGACAACCCAAGGTTCCAAGGTGATGATGGTGTGGTGCCTACCCCTATGTGCCCAAGATGTGGTAGAGTCCATCGTGACCCATGTTTGAAGAGCACTAATGCTTGATATGGTTGTGGTGAAATAGGTCATAAGGTGATTGATTGTCCTCGTAATCAAAACATGGGTAAATATGGTTGTCCATAAGGACAAGGTGTAAATGCATTTTCAAAGGGAAGAGGAGGCCAATAAGGGGGTGCCCCAAGGAAAAATAGATTCTATATTCTTCAAGGGGGAGAAGGGGTGATTGAGTTACCCGATGTCGTTATCGATATGTTTAAGGCTTTTGATTTCGATGTGTATGCTTTAATTGACCGGGTTCCACTCTTTCTTTTATTACTCAGTTTGTCGCCAAGAAGCATCATGTTTTCCCCGCATTATTGTGTGAACCCTATGAAGTTTCTACCCCCATTGGTGAGTCTATTATTGCAATGAAAGTCTACAAAAATTGTGTTGTTTTCATTTTGCATAAAATATTGCTTTGTGATTTTGTTCAGTCAGATATGGTGGATTTTGATATCATTCTTTGGGAGGTATTGGTTACATGCATACTATGCTTCTATTGATTGTATAGCCCATAGGCTCAAATTCTAATTCCCTAATGAACCCATCCTTGAGTAGGAGAGTCATGATGTGGTGCTCAAGGGCAGATTCATTTCTCACATTAAAGCCCAAAATTTCATTTCTAAGGGGTGTCTTTATCATCTTGTGAGGGTCAGGATGTGGAGTCCAGAGTCCTTCCTATAAAGTCAGTTCTGATGGTTAATGAGTTCCTTGATGTCTTTCCTGATGAGCTTCCTAGTGTTCATCTTGAATGGGAAATAGATTTCTGTACAAACCTCCTTCCCGATACTCAACCCATTTCTATTCTACCTTACCATATGGTCTCGTCGGAGTTAAGTAAGTTGAAATAATATCTGAGGGATTTGTTGGAAAAGGGGTTTTATAAGGCCTACTCAATCACCTTGGGGTGCACCAGTGTTATTTATGAAGAAGAAGGATGGTTCTCTTAGAATGTGTATTCATTACCGACAACTTAATAGAGTCAACATCAAGAATAAGCACCCGCTACCAAGTATTGATGAACTTTTTGATGAACTTTAAGGGGCTAGTCACTTCTCTGAGATTGATCTTCGGTCTAGGTATCACCAAGTGAAATTGAGGAAGTGTGACATTCCCAACACGACCTTCCAGACTACGTATGGGCACTTTGAGTTTGTGGTTATATTCTTTGGATTGACTAATGCACCAGCTATATTCATGGATCTTATGAATAATATTCTTAAGCCCTACCTTGATTTGTTTGTGGTGGTTTTTACTGATAATATCTTGATCTATTCTGATAGTATGGAGGAGCATGTGGATTACTTGACGATGGTGTTGCAATTCTTTAGGGAGGAGAAGTTGTATGCTAAATACAAAAATGTGAGTTTTTGGTTGAAACAGGTTGCTTTTCTAGGTCATGTAGTGTCCAGGGATGGCATTAAGGTAGATCCTGAGAAGACAGAGGTGACTAGAAATTGGCCTAGACCTTTGACTCCATCGGATATTAGAAGTTTCTTGGGTTTGGCGGCTTACTACCGGAAATGGTTTCTCCTCTACTGCTTCTCCAATGACTAAGTTGACTCTAAATAAGGCAAATTTTGTGTGGACCTATGAGTACGAAACGAGTTTCCAAATGTCAAAAAATAAGCTCGTCTCCGCTCCTATCTTGTCTCTACCAGAAGGGTTGGAAGGGTTTGTTGTGTGTTGTGATGCCTCAAGAATTGGTTTGGGTTGTGTTTTAATGCAAATTGGTAAGGTGATAGCTTATGCCTCTAGGCAACTTTAAGTTGCATGAGAAGAACTATCCTACACATGATCTTGAATTGGCTGTCATGGTGTCTTCTTTGAAAATTGGTGCCACTATTTATATGGGGTTCATGTTTATGTGTTCACTGAACATAAAAGTCTCCAATATGTGTTCACCCAAAAAGATCTCAACTTGAGACAAAGAAGGGGGTTAGAGCTCCTCAAATATTATGACATGAGTGTGAATTATCACATCGGTAAGGCTAATGTTTTGGTCGACGCTCTAAGTAGGGTTTCTATGGGTAGTGTAGCACATTTTGATGATTGTGGTAAAGAAGTGGCTAGAGAGGTCCATCGATTGGCTAGATGGAGGTTAGGTTTGAAGAAGTGGATAATGGTGGGGTAGTAGTTGTTGATGGTTCTAAATCTTCCTTGATTGAAGAGGTGAAGCCAAAGCAAGATCTTGACCCGCCTTGTTAGAATTGAAGGCCTTGGTGAGAGATAGTAAAGTGGAGGTTTCCTCTCAAGGGGGAGATGGTGGCTTAGGTACCAAGGTAGATTGTGTGTGCATAGTGTTGATGACCTGAGAAAGAAGATTTTAGATGAGGCTCATAATTCATCCTATTCTATTCACCCCGGCTCTACAAAGATGTATAGAGATTTGAGGGAGGTGTTTTGGTGGGGTGGTATGAAGAGGGATATTGCTAAGTTTGTATCGGGATGCCATAATTTCCAACAAGTGAAGACCAAATACCAAAGGCCGGGTGGCCTAGCCCAAGAGATAGAGATTCTTACTTGGAAGTGGAAAGAGGCAAACATGGGTTTTGTGAATGGGTTTCCTAAGACTAGAAATCATTTTGACTCTATTTCAGTTGTGGTTGATAGAATGACAAAGTCAGCTCATTTCCTACTGGTTAATACTACTTATGATGTCGAAGATTACGCTAAGTTGTATATATAAGTTGAATGGATTGCATTGAGTGCCCTTGTCTATCATTTCAGATTATGGTGTCTAATTCACTTCTCACTTTTAGAGGTCTTTCCAAAGAGGTCTTAGTATTAAGGTAAAGCTTAGCACTGCCTTTCACCCTCAAATGGATGGCAAAGCAGAGAGAATGTCATGACCCAAGCATAGGTGTTAGTCATAACCGGCGAATGGGGAAGCTGAAGGAACCCCAAACAAGCCCCTTAGCATATCATTACACATCCTTGGTCGCGGAAGCAATGTAAACAATACAAGAAACTTAAACAAGGGGAATTGGGACTAAGGGGAAAAATTGTATAACATCATAATCAACATACGAAAGAGTCAAGGCTCAAAACAAAGATACATAGCACGTCCAACAACACCTCTACTACATAGATAGGAGCAGGGGCTAAGATAAAGCAACCGGGCTCACCCTCATAGTCATATAAAACATAAAGAAGAGTGTCTCAGTATATAATAAGAGAAACATAGACTAGGGTCCCCGAAATGGAGGACTTACCAACTAGCTTCAGTAGCACCGACCTAGCCATGTGGAAGAGGAGGATGATCAACTTGTCCTCCGGATCCTACGTGGTGATATCACGTAGGCAAGAGTATGCGTTAATAGGTTTGAATGTACTAAGTATGTAGGATTCAATGCAACAAGAATTAGGCAATATAGTCAAATTGCATAATATTAAGCAATAGGCATAATATAACAATATGGCATGTATGATCAATGGTTAAGTAAATCATGTTTAAGTAATTTATGCTTATATAGGATATCATATGTGTAGAAGAGACCAAGCTAGCTATTCAAGGTACAAACACCTTGGTGGTGGTGTGGTACAAACCCCTCACATGGTTGATGATAATCACACCTTATCAACACGGTGGCGAAGTACAAACCCGTCATATGTTTGATGAGTACAAATCCCACCAAGGTTACCCAGGCTCTTATACCCTCGGATCGAGTATGGTCTAATGCAATACTTTATATAGAGTATATCATATAACAAGCTCATTTCATCATCATATTGTTATTCATATCATATCTCATGCTTTGGACGTTCAACTCCTCAAGAAAACCACACCCGAACATTTTATCAAATACTTAGAGGGTGTGTAATGCCAGTGTAAAACTATGAAATATAAAGGTGAAATCATGCAAGCAAATCCATCGTAAAAACATAAATAAACACCTTCCAACGCCCTCAAGAAATATACATCAAAACGCCTCATCAAATCTTACAATAGATCAAAGATTTATAGCTTAAAACATAGCAAAATAGTCACAACTTTACATAGCATTAACATAGTTTGCAGTGAATTTCATAATATGCAAGACCCATTTGTAAATCAACTTTAAATCATGTAATTTGGGTAGAAGGAGGCTTGGGTATCATGGGTGAAAGGAAATGGGTCTTGCTTATTATGAAATTCACTGCCTCCCTGAGAGATACATACTAATAGACGACTCCACCAAAAAGGCCTTAACGAGCACTACATCAATATTAGTCAACCTCTTCACTCGTCCATCCTCACCTCTAGCGAGACCTTCTCCTAAGTCAACTTATCCTCCATATCACCCACTATCTCAAAGGGTCCTATTTCACTATAGCCACCAACACATCTCCTCAACCTAGAGACAAGAAGAACCGAATAAACCATAATCATATCATTTGGGAAATCCTATCCATATGCAACCTTACCAACTTCTTCTACACAAGGACATCACAACCATAACTCTATTGTCAATCTTGAATAAACCTATTCCACTTTTTTCCATGAACCACCATCTCCCCCTTGGGAGATAACCTCCACTACACCATCTTTTCACCCAAAACTTCCAACCCTAATAAGACGGAATCAAGGTCTTGCTTAATATAGACCTCTCCATCCAAAGAAGATTTGGAACCATCAAGAATACTACACACCATGCTCAACTTCCTCCAACCTAATCCCTCAATCTAGCCTAACTATGGACCCCTTTAGTCTCCTCCATGCCACCATTATCCACACAGACTAGACTACTTAGAGCACCAATAACAACACTAGCCCTACCGGAGAAACTAATGCACACTCATCCCATAATCCTTAAAGAATTCTAACCACCTTCTTACTATCCATAATGCACACCTATCATATCTAGAAAACAACCTCTCATCCGCCAAGACTTGCAATACTACACCAGAATAATTCACAAGATATAAATAAATCAATAGCTCATCACCAGAGACCACCACAAACATATCAAGAAAGGGTTTTAACACCCTATTAATGAAACCCATGCACAAAACCTATGCATAAGCCAACCAAAAAACTCCACCCATATTCTAAGTTCTCACTCCTAGTCCAAAAAGTCAATTAGGGATGTCACCTACCCTTGTAGTCACTTGGGGACAAAACCTGAACCAAAGATCAATCTTAGGTATGTGACTAACCCACTGTAGTTAACCAAATATATTGACTCTCCTCAACTATCTTACTACACCCTAATGGGTTCTAAACTCAATGGAAACATGCTATGCAAGTAACCCAAAGTATCCCAAGACCTCTAACGCATCAAGCTAAGTTTATCCAAGATCACAAGATAAGATTTCTATTCATTAAGAACATAGGAAAAAACTTATAGATCTCTTCTAGCCACTACAGTGTCACACAACCATCTAGGGAACACACATGAATCTTATTAGCATAAAGGAATCAAACGAGCGATAGCAACTCCCCGACCTATCAAATCACCCTAGTCAAAATGTCGGTCACAACATTAGCCTTACTTAGGGTCAACTAAGTCATAGGGGAAGTAATAGAAGATAAACTATTCACAAACTCTGGTATTAGCCTGCCAAGCTCTAGAAGCACCTAATATCCGATGGGTTCAAAGGTCTAGGCCAACCTCTAATCACTTTCATTTTACTTGGGTCCACTTTAATACCATCACTCGACACCACACGAGCTAGGAAGGAAACTTCTTATGAACAAACTCCCACTTTTACTATTTAGCATCCAACTTTCTTCCTTAAACTTTGTAATACTACCCTCAAATGGCTCACATGCACTACCTCATTAGGGAAATGAACCATCATATCATCACCAAAAACACCACAAGCCTATTGGAGTAGGGACTAAAGAGCTTAATCATGAGACTTATAGGCATAACCGGTGTACTAGTCAAACCAAAAGACACTACCCCAATTTCAAAATATTGGAAAGGGATATTCAAGGCCTCATCTACTACCAACAACAATTCTATAAACAAAGCAACTTAGGTTCAACAACTCCAATTCTCACAAGATGATAAATGCAACACCGTAGAGACCAATTGTACCTTAAGACATGAAACAGACCTACTCCCCTTGCGATCACTTGAACACCATATCAAGACTCTTTCACTGAAAGATGGGTTCATTAGGGAGTCGGATTCTAACTCTATGGGTCCTACCACCAAAGGAGACATAACATGCTTGCAACTATCCCATTACAAGTACCACATAAAAATAAACAACATCAAATCCAACAAGCCATAAGGAAAGACCTAATGCAATTCGAACCAGATCAACACCTATGAACCTTCTAGCAACACTATACTCAACAAAAAGATAGAAACAAAAAGTCCACACAACAACTTAGGCACACAAGAATCCCCACTAGCAACCAAAAGGAATAGAGAAGAATTAGTGGGACACCGGGCCTATCAATGCATGTACAACAAGGCCAAGGAAACTTCAACTTACTGGTAATAGCATTGGACACCCCATCCCCTCGTTGAGCCACTTGATCAATGTGACCATCTCGATCCAAAGGTCGACCACCCTTACTCCTCCTTTGAACATATGGACAATCAATAATCTTTTGGTGCACATCCTCACAACCATATCATGCACCCATGTTCCTCAAACATGCTCTATCATGCCTTCTTCCACATTTCGGGCATCAAGGATGATTCACCCTATTGTTACCCAATTCACCCCTTTTACGCTTATGAGGACAATCCTTTATCGTATGACCCATCTCCCCACAATAATAACAAGCATTAGTACTTTTCAAGCATGGACCATCATGGCCTCTACACACCTTGGGCACCTAGCATAAGGCACCACGCCACCTCTATCTCTCCCTTTGGAACTTTAGAACTTGCCCCCATTACAGGCCCTCTTGGCCTCACTATCTCCCTTCTTACCACTACAAGTCTCAGGAGCACCCACCTGTTGATTGAGTTGAGTTGCCAATATTGACATCGCTTTGGCCATTACCCATAGAGAATTACGAACCTCTACATTTGGAATATCGCCATCTTGAGTAACTTGAGACATACCCTAAAATGTAACGATTAGGGGTAAGCAATAAGCCCTAGGAAACCTAACTCTATCGCACGAGATGGATCATGAAGAAGTGAAATATTTCCTAGAATGCCTCTTAGCCTCATAGTCATAGTTGTGGTGCACAACACAATAATGAATAAGACTCTAACCGACACGGTATGTTGGACTCCTAGGATATATGAACTTAGTGCTCTGATACCATTTTTGTTACAACCCAAGTCTAGGGCCTAGACATGACTAGCGAATGGGGAACCTAACGGAACCCTAAACAAGCCTCTTAGCATATCATTACACATCCTTCGTCGCGGATGTAATGTAAAACAATACAATAAACTTTAAAAAGGGGAATAAGGACTAAGGAGAAAACATCCATAACATCATAATCAAAAGATGAAAGAGTCAAGACTCATAACATCGATATATAACACGTCCAACAACACCTCTACTACATAGATAGGACCGGGGGCTAAGACAAAGCAATCGGGGTCACCCTTATAGTCAAATAGAAAATAAAGAAGAGTGTCTCAATACATAATAAGAGAAACATAGATTAGGGTCTCCAAAGCAGAGGACTCACCAACTAACTTGAGTAGCACCGAACTAACCATGTGGATGAAGAGGATGATCAACATGGGTTCTGGATCCTACATGGTGATATCATGTAGGCAAGAATATGTTTTAGTACATTAGAATGTACTAAGTATGTACAATGCTATGCAACAAGAATTAGGCATTATAGTTAAAATGCATAATATTAAGCAATAGGCATAATATAATAATATGACATGTTTGATCTATGCTTAAGTAAATCATACTTAAGTAACTCATGCTTACATAGGATGTCATATGTGTTGAAGAGACTAAGCTAATTTTTCAAGATACAAACCCCTTGGTGGTTTTGTGGTACAAACCCCTCATATGGTTGATGATAATCACACCTTATCAACATGGTGGTGTAGTACAAACCTCCACCATGGTCACCTAAACTCTTATACCCCCGCATCGGGTATGGTCTAGTGCAATACTTTATATAGAGTATATCACATACATAGGCTCATTTCATCATCAAATAGTCATTCATATCATATCTCATGCTTTGGACCTTCAACTTCTCAAGAAACCACATCCGGATATTTTATCAAACATTTAGAGGGTGTGTGTAATGTTAGTATAAAACCATAAAATATAGAGGTGAAATCATGCAAGAAAATCCATTGTAAAACCATTAATCAACACTCTCAAGAAATATACGTCAAAACCCCTCATCAGATCTTATAATACATCCATTAATTATAGCTCAAAACATAGGAAAACAGTCACAACTTTAAATAGGCTTAACATTGTTGCATTGAATTTCATAATAAGCAATACCCATTTGTAAATCAACTTTAAATCATGCAATTTGAGTAAAACGAGCCTTAGGTATCATGCGTGAAAAGAACCCATGAAAGAAAATCACATACCTTAGCTATGGAGATGCTCTTGAAGAAGACTTTAATGGAGACTTGAAGCTTGAATGAAATCCTTGATGAAATCCTTAAGATTTGTCCTGAGTTTTGGGACTTGAATCTTGAGAGAAATATTAGTATAAGTGTTTGAGTGAGTATTGGGGAATGTTTAGGATGATATGAGGGTGAAATAAGGCTAAGTATACAAAGCTAATTCAAAAGTCTTTAATTTTGTAGGTCGTGGCCCACCAACTTCATTGTGTGCTAGGAGATATGCCCCTTTAAAATTAACCCTCCTAACTCGCATTTTTGTGATTTTCGGATTTTGATACAGTTGCTCTAAACTTTGAGCTATATCCATTTATTGTGACCCACTGAACAAGAATATGAAGTTTGATTTTTGAAATAACAAATGAATTTTTAGATATATGAAAATTATGATTTGGGCACTTCGGAGGCACATTTTCAAGCACTTTTTGGGGTCATTTCAGAGAGTTATCCAAATTCTTGAGGATTTTCTTAGAGCTTGTGTTTTTTATTTTAAGGGTAGTTGGGATGATCATCTTCCACTCATTGAGTTTGCTTACAACAACTATCATTCAAGCCTAGGTATGGCTCCTTTTGAGCCTCTTAATGGTAGGGGTTGTAGGACTCTAGTTTGATGGTTTGAGATGGGGGAGATGGCCTTGTTAGGTTTGTATTTGGTTATGGCGGCCATTCAGATGGTAAAGTTGATAAGAGAGAGGTTGAAAATAGCCGAAAGTCGACAGAAGTCCTATGCTGATGTGAGGAGAAGGGATCTTGAATTTAAGGTTTGTGATTGGGGTCTATTTGAAGGTCTCACCCACGTATGGTCCAATTTGGTAAGAAGTGTAATTTGATCCCAAGGTTTATGGGTTCTTATAGAATGTTGAGGAGGATTGGTAAGGTGGTCTACAAGTTTGAGTTGCCTATTGATATGGATATGATTCATCTGGTCCTCCATGTATCTGTGTTGAGAAAATATGTGGGTTACCCTAAAACTATTGTACCTTTGTATGTTGTGGGTGTTGTAGAAGATAATTTGACTTATGATGAGGTTTCGGTTGAAATTTTTGTTAGACAAGTCAAGAGGTTGAGAAACACAGATGTAGCTTCCGTCAAGGTTCTTTGGAGAAACAAACAAGTTGAAAGTGTCACATGGGAAGCCTAGGTGGTCATGAAAAAGCGATATCCATATCTCTTCCACTCTACTCAAGCCTAAGATGCTAATTTAAGTCCCCCTATATGATTTCAAGTCTTAAGTTTCAGCCCTTATGTCATTTGCATGCATTCATGTTTATGTTGACAAGTTTTTGGTGATTTTGACACTTACATTGAGATATTTGAAAATGGTGTTTAAGTGCATTGTTGCATTCTTGTTGGGCTTATTTCTTCATGTTTACTTCTCTTATGTACACTTCTTTGACATTAGGGGATGAATGTTCCCAAGGGGGAGATATTGAAATGCCTAAAAAACACACGAAATGGTGCCTCAAAAATGCCCATAATCGTAATTTCCATAAATCTCAAAATTCATCTGTGATATTGAAAGTCCTACTTCATATTCATGATCAGAGGGCAAAATTGAGTGGGAAATAGGTATAACCCTGACTTTAAAGAAACCGTAGCAGAATATCATTTTAAAAATAAATTGTTATCCAGTGGCAATCCGTGCACTCGCTGCATGGATTAGTGTTTTTTGTTCCCAGTTTTTTTCATTTTCGCCTAAGGCATTGAGGCCTTGTCCCATACCCCCCATGTAAAAAAGCACCTATACTTAGCCATTTTTAAACTCTATATCACTCAATACACACTCAAAACTCTCTAACAAATTCAAGTGACCCAATCTTAATTCTGGATCTCAAGAACTTCATCCAAGCTTCAAGATTTAAATCAAATCTTCATCAAGGAAATACCCAAAGTTGAGGTATGTCGGTTTCAACTATTGGGTCCTTTCACCTTTGGTGCACAACCTTCCTTTTTATGAAAATTGCATATTTCAAAGTTGTGTTACTTATGGTATTATTTATTATGAATTATGATTACAAACTATATTGTGGTTTTATGAAATATTGATTGGAAATACATGTCTACCTATTTCAAGCTTATTGGGCTATGAAACTATGATCTATTATTATGGGATTTGGAGATGGATTTTAAGGTATCTTACATGAGGGTTTTACAAAGTTTTGGTGGGTTGATTTACATTAAGTTTTCTTATGTGGCTTCACTCTTGAATTCCATATTTTGAACTAGCATTACATACCCGCCAAGTGTTGGTTAAAATTTCTTGTTAAGGATTTTTGAGTTATTGATGGCCTATTGCATAGATTATGAATCATGTGGCTCTATGATGATGAAAGGATTGTATGAATGCATCGAATTCATGAAAAAATATCTATAGTGTTGCAAGTTGACCACATCTTGTTAAGGGTGCGGTATACCTCAACCACTTTGATGGGGGGGTGCTATGCCCATCTACCATGTTGGGAGGTACATACCTTGACCACTTTGATTGGAGGTGCTATTTCCATCTACCATGTTGAGGGATATATACCTTGACTACTATTATCGAGGAGGTGGGATATGCCCATCTATCATGTTGAGGGGTACATACCTTGACCACTTTGATAGAGGGTGCTATCCTATTTACCGTGTTGAGGGGTAGATACCTCAATGACCTTCCAAGGGGGTGGCATGCCTTGTATTCTAAGTAATAGCTTGCTTGGTCTATGATTATGGTCTCTTTCTACAACATAATCTATATACTAAAGTTATATGTATTACAAGCACGTTTTACTTCTAGAATTGGTCA
Source organism: Solanum clarkiae (assembly GCA_011800125.2). NCBI lineage: Eukaryota > Viridiplantae > Streptophyta > Magnoliopsida > Solanales > Solanaceae > Solanum > Solanum clarkiae. Next base: position 6,957 of record JAABOM020069917.1, on the reverse strand, counting down.
TGCATGTCATATTGTTATTATACTTATCTATTGCTTAAGATTATGCATTTTGACTATCTTGGATACTTAGTACATTCAAACGTACTAACACATACCCTATGCCTACATGATGTTACCATGTAAGAACCAGAGCACCTCACGATGTTCCTCCACATGGCTAGTTTGGCATCTTGAAGATAAGTTTTTGGTGAGTCCTCAAGTTCAGGGACACTAGTTTTGCTACTCTTGCTTCGGTATCTTTATGTTGAGTATTTGATACTATGAGGGAGCCGGGAAAGTGTCTTTGCCCCCACCCATTCTATGCTAGAGGTGTTGTTAGATAAATGATGTACTTATGCTTGAACTTTGACTCTTATATGTTTTATGCTATCAAAGACTTCCCTTAGTCCCTTTATCCTTATTTACATCTGTTGTTGTTGTTGTTTTGCTTCCACGAACAAGGATGTATAATTGATATGCTAAGATCCTTGTTTGGAGTTGCTTCGACTTCCTCATTCACTGTATCATGTCTAGACCTTAGGCTTGGGTCGTGATAACAGGGCCACTTTTGGAAGCCACCCTCAACATAGGTTTTTTGCCTCAATCAAGGTTCACAATGCACAAGGAAAAACTAGGGCCCACTTCAAGGTTTATCACTAGAGAAGGTTAGGCTAATTAGGTGTTTTTAGAAAGAACTGGTTCATGTAAGGCTCAAATATAAGGAACAGGGGATAAAACATCATTTTGTTGGATATTTAAGACTAAAGAGGACTAATTAAAGAACAAAGGTCTAAGATCCCTTCCAAGTCCATTCAATCTACAATTTAACTTGGAGTAACAGGGAAAGATCTGAATTAGCACAAAAATGCACAAATTTGGAAAAATAAGATCAAACTCATATGGTACTGCAATACATTGCCAGCAAGCAACTCTACATCATGCTTAATGTCTGAAATTACCCTTACTTATCAGTACAACTATTGTCAAACACCCAAACATGCATGGTTGCCATTTAACTACTAATCAAAATTTCTTAGTGCGTGCCAATTTTCAAAACAAAACATAAAAACATGCTATTTGACAAAAGTGTTAGTACTATATGCCACAAATGTTATCCAAACATCCTAAACATGCCGGTTCAATAGAAATTAAATATCCACGTGGAAACAGAACACAGGAAAGATAACCTCGGGACCAAAATTTGGGGTAGTTATGGACCATAAGTTACCAGACTTCACCAAGGCCTATAAATATCCATACCCCATAAAAAAACATTGTGCATTGTCCACAATGCACCAAATCAAGCAAAAAAGTAATAGTAGGGGTAAACAATAACACATATTGGTGCCTAAGTACCTCTCTGTGCCTGAGTCTGGCTATCTCCCTCCTGTGAGATAGTCTCCTCAGCTGCTCCCGTATGTCAGGATGGGCCAATAACTCTCGCCCTATCATGCTTTTGGGCTTGCCTCATCTCCTTCTCTTGCCTCGATGTCCTCAAGACAAGATCAAGCTCGTCCTGTGCATTGTCATCATCCACAAGGAGATTAGCATATACATTCCACTCAATAAGATCCTTATCTGTGCAAGGGCTCTTCCCGAGGAAAGTCTGTGTAGGCTCCATAGATGCAAACAAGTCAAATAGCAGCTCTGTAGGTGTAGACTTTGGTAATATCACGGGAACTGCAAGTGAAGCTATCATGTAATCCCTAAGATTTGCGATCTCCTCATGTACGGCTGACAAATCAGATGGCTGGGTCTCATTTAACCTTTTCTGCACCATGCCTCAAAGGCATCAATACGGGCATCCATCATAGAAATATGCGCCTGAATAGTAGATATGGGAATGCCTTGCATCGTTCTTCTGAGTCCACAACAGTCTGCCAGACCCAAAGCCCGAGCTACTGAAATAAGCCGAGACAACAAGGCCTCAGCCTGTGATAATCGTTGCACCGTGGCCTGAATCGAAACAACGGACACATAAACTATTCCAGGTGTTGAAGTCTGTGAAGTGCTGGCCTCTGGTGCATGGGCAGTAGAGGTGGAAAAATGAGTCCAAACATAAGCAACCCGTCCAAGCCGCCCATAATTTTATGGGTTGGGTTACAAACTCACAAATGCAACTACAATAGCATGTCAATTGGGCGGGTCATGACCCAACCCAACTTTTAGCCCAATTTAGCCCAAAATAATTTTGGCCGGGTCATGACCCAACCAGATATTCAATATTGCCCATTTTAACTTCTTCAATTTTAGCCTAACTCGCCCATTTTCCACCCCTAAGGAGCAGCTATAGTTGGACCCCTTTCAACATCGAATGCCTTAGGATACTAGGGTCTTTTATCAGTATTAGCAGCCACAGTAATAGTATTAGCAGTCATCAAACCCTCAATTTGTGGATTTGGAGAAAATATCTCGAGCGTAGGAGGAGGCTGCGTCATCCGTAGTGCTATAGGGCTCTCATCAGGCTTTATCAAGCTAGGCTCTAGAGTGTACTGGGCCACAACTATATGATCTAGATGATGCAATATCTCCACTTTTTATTCTAGACAGTCTGTAAATCAGAACATAAAATATGGCCTGGTTGACCACTGACTCATGAATCTACTCTTCTATGAGTCGGGACCAATCTATGTCATAGCCAACTAAGATGCTAGCAACTAATACCGCTCGCTCTGATGTAAGTGTGTTATCCGCCAACGTAGATTAGATACGATATCTAACAACCAGCTACCAAAATTTAGCAGGGAAAGAAAGTATGTTATCCGCCAATGTAGACTAGATGCGAGATCTAACAACTTCCTACCAAAATTTAGCAAGGAAAGAGAAGGAGGCTTTAACAATACCCTCCATGTATGTGGTGACCCAAGCTGGATCTAGTCTCCACATAGCAATGTGATCGGCCACCCATCTCAACATCTCAGTCCTCTGTGTTGGATCCTTCAAAATCAATGTGGTTCTAGCCTGCCTCAATATATAGTCAAACTTAGCTATAAAACATGGGGCTCAGTACTTGGGACCAAAAAGTACATGACAGATCATCTTCTATGAAAGATCGACATGCCGCCCTCTCACTAGTACATCTCTTAATCTCAACTGTATGAGAGGTCTCTTCTTATTGGGAAGAACACGAAGAACAATAGTTGTGTAAGCTATATATTCCCGAACCCAAATCGGGGCATATCATCCAAGCTTATCCGTCAACTACTTGAGCCTATGTCATGTCATCGTGTCCTCCATTCCTGGGACACGACTCAATTCACCATCAATAACTCAGCGCTCCTCATATATCAAACGAATGGGTTTTCCTTGCTCTATAGGTTGTATCCCCTCAACTCCCCACCAGTGAGTACGAGCATCCAACACTGATGAAGATGATGGTGCGATAGAGGATTCGACATCTCTTCTATCCTTAGAGCCCTCCTATGAACTCTGCTCATCTCTGAACCTAGTCATCTAGGGCACGCTACTCCCCATCCTATCACTACCTTTATCATCAGACTGGGAAGGAAAATTAACCTGAGCCTGAGTCTGGGCAGCTCTGGCAACTGCTGCTCTAGTATGTGGTACCCCAGCCTCAGGTTTAATAAAACATCATGGATCTTAAGTGACCCGCTACGCTAGGGCTCTACTCATGATTAGTCGACTCATCTATGAGCTTCCTCCTAAACACCTCTATCTTATAGCGGCTTCCTTTTGGGGCCATATTTAGTACAAATTTAAAATAGATGAACCATAATTAGCACCAACAATTAAGAAAGGAAAAAACTAAAAACTGAATTGGATCAGTTGCAGAAGGGTAATACGAGGACTAGTTATGAGTCGTAGTTAGAACTACGAGTCGTATGGTAGTCCCAAAATGCAGAAGTGCAAAACAATATAGAACACTGGAATGTTATGGTAGACACAAGTACAACTCATAACTTGGTTTATGAGTCATAAACTAGTTTTGTATAAAGTTCCAGGGAGTAAGTTCAAATAGGCTAGATTCTACGAGACCTATCTATGAGTTGTAAAGTGATGTGCGACTTGTAGAAGGTCTCATATAATGAATATTCAGAAAATCAAGTCATTATAACTTCCCAAAAGGGGTAATTGTGACTCGTAGATTCATCTATAAGTCATACAAAATCTCATGAACAAGAAACTACAGGCACCTACACTACCCCAACACGAACCCCATGGGCATTTCAAACACTATACTGCCAGCATCGAAGCAAATGTACGAACACTTGTATGTTAAGCACAAAATAACCTATACCTCAAAGATGATTTAACAAATTGACCATGTCAAAAAGGATTTAACATCAATACCCTATCTGCTCAACCTTCCTTAATTCTGTCAAACAAAAATGCACCCATATAGTGCCACCCACCAAGTCATAAACCACAACCACTCATTCACATTCAAGTACATTTGAGGTATAATTCGTTAGGCAAAAGAAGAATTAATTACCCTACAATTCCAACTAAATCAATTTGGCCCAAACATTGTCATACTTCTATGTTATCGATAATCAATTTACATTTATGAACAATTTATAACTATTCAATCAAACATGAAACATGATACCATAGGCACTCTATCATGCCCTAAGTCCCATTAGGGAGGACTGACACCCGTTGCCGATGAGGCCAAGGAGAACTAACCTGTAACTATGCGCTTACTATACGTATTATGAGGGGTTTCTACCTTTAGCATGCCTTAAAGTAGATAAACAGTGATAATAAGCCAAAAGGAAATGCATATGACTAGGTCGTTGGGGCCACAGTGTCTAAAGTACGAGACATGACTTCACTTTTACTTTACATAGTCTACAAAGCCTCTAAATAGAGAAAAACATCTGATAAGTGTTAGGACAGTCCCCGTCTCAACTAACTATAAAATATAGACATAAGCTTTAGATATATACAAAGCCCTGAAGCAACCTGGAGCTTGGTGACAGCGGCTGAATAACCTGTACTCCTACTGGGTAGATCTACTAGCACCTGTACCTGTAGCATGAAATGCAGGTCTCCCATAAGTGATGTCAGTACAATATAATGTACTGAGTATGTAAGGCAGGATATACTGTACTCAAATGAACCCATGCACTGGTGTAAGTTCGTGGACCACCTTTAGTTATACTGTGGAATCATGTACTTTACATCCTTTATATTACTTTACCTTTATAGTATCATCTGTGCACAACTATAAAATGAATAACCAACTGATCGGTGGTGAAATTGTATCATGTTCGTCGCTGGCTAGGTTATACTGAACCCCTCGGGCTAACCCCCCTTTGATAGGATCGTCCCCTGGCTAGGTTTTTATACTGAACCCCTCGGGGCTACCACCTACCAGAACTATATACTTTATCTTTCAATTACCTTTGAGATGATTCTTTTAGTGGCCATAATATTGGAGCTGTAAGACTGTATATGTAGCATGTGACATGTAGATAATTATACAAGACAATATAACAATGGAAAAAGAGTACGTTACACAAATAATAAAATGCATATGAAATGGAACAACTTGTGAACTTTATTTGGCAAAAAGGAATACATGTATCTTGGTATTCATGTAGGTAACCAGATTGAAAGTGACTATGTATGGAATCATATGAACGTATCAAAGGATGGAGACACAGTTAATAGTTAAGTCAGAGTTGATAAGTGCCTTCATGTGCCAAGGAAGGATCTATGTTTCATGCCAAATGATACAAAATCAAATAACCTTACATACCTTGTTGTATGACCTTGTAACTACCTCGAGATAATTTTCCTTTCCTCCAAATACTTATCTACAAAATATTAGGGGACAAAACTAACATTAATAGCCAATAGAAACATCTTGGTATCTCAATCACATAAGAAAATAGTACATGAGCAGCAAGCGGGTGTTTATAAACCCAAGCGTATTCCTTTAACCTTTCCTCTCCTAATCGTATTTTCTAATACACATTAGCATATACATATCATATACAACATATTTTAAGTCCATAACAGTCTTACAACAGCCGTAAAAGCATAACACATCACAATTTCACGCAATCTAAAAATGGACAGCATAACGTTACCTTTCCTCGTTACCTTTCGTCCTTACAATTCCAAATCGGTTCCAAATTTAGCCAAACTGTTCCAGCAACATTTACACATATAAAAAGGCCTAAAACAGTCTTACAACAGCACTTAAGAAGTCATGAAGGACGTGAGCTAATATCTTTACATACAACAGCCCGCAAACTCCAATCAACTTAATGCTTAAGATAAATCGGTAGAACGCGCTTGTTAAATGAACCCAAAATCAGGGAAGCATCCTTAGGGTGATGCTTATCACTCAACCCATGATAAGAACACCAATTTAACTACATAATACAACTCATAAACCATAGAGAAATCACCAAAACAAAAGGAAAAGGTGCAGCAACTTTCTGCACAGAATCTATCCAACAAATTTCAGCGGCGTCGCTAGCATCTATTTCATGTTTTTCATGATAAAACTATACTAAACACAAAACTATAAGTACTTACCTTTGCCTTCAATCTATAGAGGCTCCTTAAGAACCCTAAAGAAGTCATTTGGCTTCTTCACAGAGTTGAGAAAAGTTGAGAGAAAGCAGAGAGAGCAATCTGATTTTTTTTGTGTTAAAGTGAACTATAACTTGTGGAGCAGCTTTGAATCTCTTTATATAGGGATATTATGCTGAATATCTATTGAATTCTTGACTAACATATACCACAAATAATCAAGTAGCTTACCCACCAGCTTGACCCTCAAAGTTTGGCCTTTTTGGAGCACCAACTCGATGGACTTGGGCTGCCAAATATTCAGCTTCGACTTACTTAGGTTTGGGCACAATTTGCTAAGTGTTTTGTATTGTCTTTGGGCCCTTTTTAATACCTCTCTTGTCCTTAACATATAGTCCATTTATGATGCTAAAACATGGGCCAAAGTTACACCGTTAACACGGACTTTATTCATAATCGAACTTGGAC
>JAABOM020069879.1:0-37504 GCA_011800125.2 Solanum clarkiae | reverse complement strand
ACAGTTAGTTGAGGCGGGGCCTGTCCCGACCCTTTTCAGATGTTTTCTCTTTATTTAGAGGCTTTGTAGACTATGCAGGTTGATGGAGGGTCGCTTGATTTTATCTAAGCTCATGCTTTCTTTATTATTATTGTATACGAATCATGTCTGAATTATATGTATTTTGTGATTATAAGTCTTTAAGAATGCAATTCTCATATTTTGAACCTAAGCTATATGAAGAGTATATTTTATGGAAGAAAGAAGTCTCACTCCATGCTATATAAGAACATAAGTGTCCCAAATGTTAAACGTCAACATTTATGTTATGGCTTCATGAGAATATTGTCAAACTTTATGTTTTATCATGAATTCCTTTCTTTATACGTCCCGGATATTATGAATGATTGAGGTATAAATCCTCCACCTAGAAAATCTTATCAATGATGATAGGCCAATAGTAGAGGCATAGGCTAGATTTAGGAGTTATCCTTATGTAGATGATCTATGTACAATAGTCTTCTAGAATGGGCTAGTAGAATACCTCTCCATACTAGATGATCCTATGATTCAAGTTTATGGTCATTCCATGAGAGCCACATTAGTACCGAGCGGACCTTGGGATAGACACGCATACTCCCCATAGATATTGTAAGATACCACTAGTAGAATCTCACTATCCCATAACTACGTGCCACCATAGGAAATAAGGGTCATCGATAGTAGAGATGGATTCTAGACCAACCATTCTTAGATGTTGCTTAATAGCTCGCTTGAGTTGATCCACTTAGGAATCTTAGGAGATCTCCTTGTCAATTGACTTTCCCCTTTCTTTCAATGTAAGAAAAACATTGGGACTACATGGCTTAACTCATATGGTTTATGTCAGTTAAAGGTTGCTCTCACATATGTTCATGTTCTCCTCAAGTTCTCAAGGTGTCCTTTTGATGATTTATAATGGTTTCTTCATATTATCCCAAGGGTGCTTTAAAGCTCCTACAATTCATTGTCTTTACAAGAATGGGTATTTCTCCTAAAGTATATGACTATGTCTAGAAGTGTCTAAGGTGGTCTCCATTATGATTATTAATATTTTTTCAACATAAAATAGTCTTTTATGTAAAGTGATGTATTGTTCACTCAAGAATATGAATATTTTAATTATTTATAACATCATGTACTTTCTCTCTAATTTAAGGTTATGTGATTCATCATGCACTCAAGTAAAGGTTAGTTATTTAATTCTCATGTGCAATAATTCATGTTCTATGATTACAGTAAAATTTCTAAATGATCATCCATATGTATATTCCAAGTTTATACAATTTTCCTATTCATGACTATGTTCATCCATGCATCCTACGATGTTCTTTATAAAGTTGTCTTTTTCTGTTTAAATAATTTTAGCTTGATTATGACTTACTAATGCCCGTGTAAAGGTAAAACTTATAGCATGAGACTTAGCGTGAATCATTTCATTAGTTATCTCCATGACCATGCATTGCATAGTTGCATACTAGTACATTCAAAGTACTGACGTATACTTCTATGCCTATATGATTTAACCATGTAGGGACCATTGCTCCTCTATATCCTCCACATGTAGCATTGGATCATTGAAGATGAGAGTTGGTGAGTCCTCTGGTTTGGGGACAATAACCTAGTTTTCTTTCCAGATTGATATACAAGACATTCTAATTTCTAGTTGTGTATTTCTTTTGCTATTTATGTATTTGAGGGTGAGCTTGAACATGTCTTAGCTCCCACCAAATTTATGTTAGAGGTGTTGATGGAAAAATATTATGATGGTATCCAGTTCTTATAGTCCTTTACGTTTTTTTTTAGTTGTGTCCCTTAGCCCCATTTTCCCTAATTTTCTATTTTCATCTTAGCATTTTATGTTGATGAATGTTTATGATATGTATGATAGCTTGGTTCAGGCACCCACGGGTGTCTCATTCACCGTGTGATGACTAGACCCCTAGGTCGGGTCGTTACATAGGTCCAGATACTAGCCACGTCACTAAGTGAAGGGTCTGAGAGAGTTCAGAAAAAACTTGGTGAGCATTAGCAGCTTTAGACGCTCTGCAATCTCCTTCCTTTTAATTGTCATCTTTTGTATTCAGACATTGGCTTGGTATAGTATAGAGATATTTGTAGGAGTATTCCTGATTATGTATATTATGGTTATGATTGTATATATATGAGTATGTGTTGTGTCTCTGGTAGCTCTGTGTTTTTAACTTCCAGGCTCTGTGTAGAATATGTGGTTATTCAAAAATATTTGGTCTTATTGTGTGATTAGTTATTTAGGACAAGTACCTCAAGGTTGGGTATTTGGCTTATATATAAAGGGGATCTAATAGGCGACATCATGACCGAAATCATGTTGTGACAATGTACAACTGCTTGGCTATCAGAATGGAGAGTCATTGGCAATTATAGTGATACTGAGAGGTCATGCAAAAATCAATCCATCCAAGTGATTTCTGCCATGACTCGACGTATCGAGCGATACTCAGCTATTGCTGAAGAAAGAGACACAAAAGGTTGCTTTTTTGACTATCATGAAACTGGATATCTTCTTTGAGTTATGAAGAACCCACTGATTAAGAGACATGAATCAACACTTTATGCCCAAGAAGAGTTCTAAAATATAATTAAGTTGAAAGAAAAGGAAAAAGAAAGGAAAAGCCCCAAACTTAAATTAAGCAAGAAATAACAAAGACAATGAAAAACTGCTCCAAGATATGGTTATCAAGGTGATTGCATAAATTGACTTAGATACTGTACAACAGGAGAGGTTAGGAAAGGTATGGACAAGAAAATTAAGTTTTCTTAAAGTTGTCTATAAATGATGGGATTTGGTAAAACAGTATAGTAGCGAGTTGAAGTGTAGAAGATGGGTCAAGAGGGAAGAAATTGACTTCAAACCAATACAATGAAAATTCAGATATCAAATCTTAGGTAAACTTGTTTTGAATTAAAATGTATCCCTGATATATTTACTCTTCTTACTTAGTCGTCCTACGAAGCTTACTAATTACCTTATCCCTTGTATCACCCATACATTTTTGTATCTCTTTGTAATGTAGGTCCTAGCACGAGCTAGCAACATTGATTCTTCTTGCGATAGCTATATTAGGACACTAGTGGTGAGCATTGGACGTCTATGGTTCCTTCCAATCTCCCTCTATATTTGTGGCTATCTTTTGTGACTCGAGAATAGTCCTGCATATTATATTTGTCCTATATATGCATATAAAGATATATTATAGTTAGTATGATGTATCATGTTTACTATAGATTTGTACAAGTGACATCTCGGTCCTGGGAGTGGATATTTTGCTAATGTTATGTTTATGTAGGCTTTGTAGTAGCTTGCACTTTTGTTGGCTTTGGTTAAGCTACTATGCCCATTACTAGTTGTTCTGAGACAAGGTTAGGCTTGCCTATCATGGGTAAGGTAGGCACCATCATGACCTGTAAAATTGAATCGTGATAAATTGGTATCAGAGACCTAGATTTGCTTATCTATCTTCCAATAGAATCTTGCAAATGGGTGTGGAGACGTCCGTAACTTATCTTAGAGAGGCTACAAAATGTATCAGAAATGTCCTCTTGATTGAATCATGTCGTGCAATTGTGTTGCTGGTCTACTGACATCTTATTTGGCGTTGTTGGTCTACTGACATCTTATTTGGCTCATTGTTTTACATTGATCTTATGGTAGAGATGGGGGTGCAGCACTGACTTCGGACCGAGACCCTTCTCTAGAGCATGTTAAGAAGTGTCCAGATGCCCCTATTCCCCTACAGCTGTAGAGGACCATAGCAGTATCGCTCCTAGCCACCCCTATTATGACACTTGTAGTTTAGGCGACCATTGCATAGTTGCTTGCCACTCTAGGAAGTGCACTGCCAGTATCAGTTCCACTAGCACAACTCGTACAACCTCCATCACCTACTCCAGTTAAAAATGTAACCCCTGCCACACACCCAGATATCACAAAGGGCATTAGAGTTTATGAGGATTTGCAGGTGCTTGGTTATTTTCTTAGATTGGGGCCTTCCAAATATTTAGGAGTGATAGGGAGGATGTCCATGAGTTGTTGATGACTTGTAAGGAGAAGCTACAAACCTTGAGACTATTGGAGACCAGAGGTGCAGATTTCACCACTTATCGGGCTGCCAGACAGTAGTGCAATGCATATTTTATTACTAGACCAATAGAATCTACACTAGTTTCGTGGATCGAGTTCTCTAATGCCTTCTTAGACAGATTTGTCCTTTGGAGTCTCATAGATAGGCTTCATGACTAGTTTTCTAGGTTGGAGCAGGGACCAATGAATGTATCTGAGTATAAGGCTAGATTCTATGAGCTATCCATGTATGTTACTACTATTCTTCCTAAAGAGGAGGAGCAGATCAGATATTTTGTTAGAGGTCTGCAGACTCAACTGCGAATAGAGACATAGTAACTATTGACAGCAGATTTCCATGCTAAAAAAGAAGGAGCCTTTCCTAGAATTTTTATATAAAATTATAAATAAAGAAAAGATTTGAGTGTGTTAATTTCAATTGGATCATTACCTGTTAATAGAATATCATTTACACTATAAAATTGAGGGTGGCAGTGAGTCTGGCATACCAATGTCTAGAAGCTTGTTGATGCCCATATCGGTATTTCTTTAATTTGCAAACATGAAGAGGACTACAAGGATGCATACAGGGCAGAAATTTCGTGTATATATCTTCTTGAAAATCATCATGCAGGAAAGTACTGTTGATGTCTAATTGAGAAATTTTCTAATTTTTCTTAACTACCAGTGTTAATAAAGATCTAACAATAATCATCTTCACAACAGGTGAATAAGTTTATATGAAATTCTTGCCTACCTTTTTTCTATCTCCTCTCAAAGCTAATCTAGCTTTAAATCATTGAACTGATCCATCTTGATTGTATTTAGCTCTACAAACTCATTTTGAAGGCAAAGCTTTTTTCTCCCTTAGTGACTCTACAATATCCCAAGTCTTGTTTGCTTTAAAGGCTTTAAATTCCATAGCCATTGCCTCCTGCCAACCTGGGTGCAAAGCTTCCTATGAATATGTGGTAGGCTGATGAATGTAGGAAGTAGAGTTCAAAAGAGACTAATCAGAATAAAATGGTAAGATCATGGGAGAAACCGGTGAGGCAAAAAAACTAGGGGTAAGATCTGCTAAAATTATTAAATTGCAAACATTATTATCCAAATATTTGGGTACATAAGTCATAGAAGAATTGACCTTCTAGAAGATAATTCAGAATGTACTGAATCAGAGGAAGAGGAAATAGGGAGAGTAATGTGAGGGAGAAGAAAAAGGTGGTGGAGATGAAGATTATGTTTGATCACTATCTGATAGACTCATGAGTTTAATACGGAACCAAAATCTAGGAATATGACTGTTAATGGAAAAAAAGGAAACAAGAGAGTGATGAAGATGATATTTGACCATTACTTTATAGACTAAAAGGATTAGCAGCAGTTGAACAAGGAAACAAAAGTATAGGAATAAGATTGTTAATGGAAGAAAAAGGAAAGACGTTTCTCATGAAAAATTATGTCTCTAGAAATGAAAATTTTTCTAGTTTCAATATTTACTGATTTGTATCCCTTTTTCCCAAAAGGATAACCCAAAAACACAAATTTATTTGATTTTGGATCAAGCTTTGTTCTATTTAATGAAGGAGAAGATGCATAGCATAAACACCAAAGACCTTCAAATATGAGTAAGAGGGTGTATGTATGCCCAAATAAAAGCTCATATGGAATTCTCATTTTAAGAAGTTTGAAAGGGAATCTATTGATCAAAAAGTAGTTGTTAAGAGGCATCCTCCCTAATAAAAGAGCCATGCACATTTCAAGAGGTCTGGTGAATGATTCCCTGTGATGCAAGAATTTTCATTACTGCTTCCTAATTTTGATGCATTATCATATCTAATAACTTTCACCTTTGTATTGAATTGTCCTTCGATCATAGCCAAAAAATATTTCAAAATAGTGAATGCATTTGAGTTTATACTAAGGAGAATGTCCATGTTCCTCTGTTATATTCATCTGCTATAGTGAGGAAGTACCTGAAACCATCATGAGTGTGAGACTTATCGGGACTCCAAGTGCCCGCATGAATTAGATCAAAAATATGTTTAGTAAAGATAGTACTAGATGCGTGAGGTAACTTAGTGTTTCGGGACTTAGCACAAATATCACTAGGAGATATAATAGAAGAATAAATAAGAAGAAATGACAGAAATATTTTTTATGATAGGCAACTGAATATGCTCCAATTTATTGTACGAAGTGCTTGCATCAATACAAAATACAACTTAAGAATAAATTACAGTTGAATTAGAAATTAGTATTCTAGAACTTCTATTATAAACAAAGTGGGAAAGTTTTTTGCAAAAGCTAGAATCGGTAGTTTTAGACTTGATGAAGTTAGGATTGACTGAGTGCAAAAGATTGAGGTCTTTGCTGACTTTACCAAGAACTATTGGCCTCTTCATCTGAAGGGGACTACAATGTATCACCAACACTTGTATAGAGACAAGAGATTGTAATGAAAACTAGGTACAATTAGGACATATTAAAAAGTGAAACCAGATAATATATTCACAAAACCTGATTGAAATACTAGAACTTTTAGAGAATTAGGGAGAATCACATCTATTTGTTTAGAAAACTTTTTGATATTGAATGAAAGAGTAAAAAATCAGATGTCATGTGTTCTAAAGTACCTAAATCTAAAAACCAAGTAACAGAATTTAAGGAGACACTAATGTATGATTTTGAAATACTGGCACAATTGGTAGTGGCACTATCCTCAGTCATCTCATCAGCTTGTGAACCAACTTTATCATGCTTTAGTAGTTGGTACAAGCTGTGAAATTGATCCTGCATCATTGGTTTGTCGCAGGTGTTAACTGGTTGTGTGACTATATCTTCCGTGGAAAGAACTGTATTGCTCTTTGGTCAAGAAAAGCACCTTCTTGACCTTGTAAATTTGAAATTGGCAGGGAAACGAATTAACCAGTGACGCTCTCTATTGCGTGTTTTTTTCTTGCAATAGGTGCAAAACTAAAAACCTTTGTTTCCTTCTAAAATCTCTTTCTTTTCTGAGTTGTGCTTATGATTTCCATAAGGTTGCTTACCAGCATAAAGGTTGCTTGCACTGGATGATGTGAAAACTATACCTTTTTGGCTTTTCATCTCTGATGAGAAAAGAGTAGGCAAAGTTCACTGAAGGCAAAGGGGAAAGCATAAGTAAGTTACTCCTTAGTCCAACATAGCCATCATTCAAACCCATAAGGAATTGAATAAGTCTTCCATATTGTTAAGACTTGAATAACTTTCTTTTCTACCACAGGAGCAATCACAAATGCAATGTTGATAAATGTTCAAGCTGTCCAACTTATCCTGATGCCTTTTGTGCTTTATGTTGTAAGTAGCAATATCCAGACTACTTTGACCTAATTAAGTAATTTGCTTTTGTAGTTGGAAGAGTTGAGGGCCATTGCATTGGACAAATCTCTTATCAAGTTCATTCCAGATCTCCCTTATAGTCTTGGAGTAAACAACACTTTCGTTTATCTCTTCAGATATCAGTTTAAGATCCAACAAATAACCATGTCATTACACCTAGTCCAAGCCTTGAAAGACTCTGAAGATGAATTAGTCCTATTTTATTTATGGCTGACAATGTAATGAGGATTTCCCCGCACCAACCTCCATAACCTTTTCCATCAAAGATGTGTAGAATCAAATATCATGCTTAGGAAATCATCATCACCAACATCATGCTTGGGGTATCAGAAGGGCGAAGATAAAAAGAATGAATAGAATCAAAGGTTTCAGCATTTGTTCTGGATTCAATAGTAGGAGTGACAATAGGAGGATTTTCATGGGAAGTTTATGTGGTTTCGACGTGGAATTGACTATGATTGAAGTGTAGAATAGTTGAATAAAGATTAAAAGAAAAGAGAAAATTGATTAATAGATCGTAACCTTAATGCTCGATACCATAAAGAAATGATAACAGAAGGAAAATATGATAATAAACATTTGTTGTGTATTATTGATCATTAACATTGATACAATAATTTATAATAAAAGCTAACAGGAAAAAAAATTCTATGCACACCTACCCTATTTTTATTAGATGTCTTGTAACAAGCATTAGAAAATGTGGAGAAGATAAATACTATATTATGACTAAATCTATCCTAATTACAAGTGTGTTTAAGTGCATACTAGAAAGTAGAAACTGCATATAAGTGTCTTTTCCTTCTTGTGAAACCTTATTTCAGTTGACAATTTTAAGCAATTTCTAACAAGTGTCATCTCTTGAAACCAAAATATTTCATATTTCGTAGACAAGTGATGTTGTTATTGAGATTTGATTGTTGGTTGCATGTGGGATGAATAAACCAAGGCAACCAATTTGTCAACCAAAAAAAAAAGTGTAGGTAAATACTTAGCATAAAAGAGATAAAAATATATATTCTCTTAAACCAGATATAGTTCCTTATATGGACACCAAATATTCCCAAAGTAGATATAACATATTTATTATATTTTTCTTTTAAGAACTTGAGCCTTCAACTTGATCATTTTGCTCAATGATAATCCTTCTCTCTACCTACAGGTTCAAGTAGCATCTTCTTATATGATTAAGTTAATTAAACACTATTCTTAATTAAATTATTGTTAATTTATGTATGTTTAGCTTGAGTACATACAATAGCATAAGCTTCCTATTGAAATTTTATATTTGTGAAATCATATATCAAGAAGCCCAAGTTTCGGAAAAATCTAAATGAATGCCAATTTTTTTTGTGAATTGCATAACTTTATATGTTGACATTAAAAGAATCACAACCGGTTGGGCATGCATTTCACTTGAAAAGAGAAGAAAACAACCAAATTAGCCACTTACATCTCTTTGTTTCTTTTCCCACAAGCATGAATGACAAGCATGGATGAAAAATTTATTTGCACTGCACCAATCCTACACCATCAAGAATAATTGCAACAATTAATTATATTATTTACACCATGAAGAACGTTGGTATATCAAATTTTTCGAGACCAATCAAGATCGGTCACTAAGTCATATGTTAGCCAATTGGCATTTCTTAACTTCCAGCTTAGTGTTTTTTACTATTTTTTACTGTGTTTCTAGTTTACTATTTTTCTATTTTCTAGTAAAAGACTTAGTGAAAGTTAGTTGTTTATTTTCTGACTTGGTTGTCCTTTATGGCTGATTAGTGAAACATTTTCCTATTCAGTTTTATCCACTTTTAAGTGGATAATAGATAGAAAATAGTATCTTTTTCTTGTCTAAAATTTAGATGCTCCATGTTAATGTTATGCTTAAATTTAAACCTCTTTTTTGTGCTTTTTATACTTAGTTCAATTTCAAGAGTATTTAGTGTTCTAACAGTGGCATCAGAGCCTCTAGTTGATCTTACGGGACCAAAAAGTTTCAACCTACAACACAAATGACATCCAATAGCGTACCTTTAAATCCACCATTCACTTTCACCGATGAAAATTATCAAATTTGCTCTGTGAAAATGCAAGCCTTTCTAGAAGTCTATGATCTTTGGGAAACCGTAATGGAAGATAAACCAACTGCTGCTCTGCCAGCAAATCCTATTTTGGCTCAAATCAAATCCAATAGTGAAAAGAAGGAAAAGAAATCTAAAGCCAAGTCACTTATATGGAAGTTGTGGTTGATTCCGTATTCTATAGAATCATGGCTTGTAAAATGGTAAAAGAGGCTTCGCACAAGATGAAAGAAGAATATCAAGGCAGTGATAGAACATGTCAAATGCAAGTGTTGAACTTCAAAATAGAGTTTGAGTCCTTGATTATGCAGGAGAGTGAAAGAATTAGTATGCTGATCGAATCTCATTAATTGTTAATAATATTAGACTTCTTGGTGAAGAATTTATGGATAACTGAATTGTGGGGAAAGTCCTTGTGACTCTTCCTAAGAGGTTTAAATATAAGATTTCCTCACTTGAAGAATCCAAGGACTTGAGCAAACTCTTATCAAGTAAATTAATGAGTACTCTTCAAGCTTAAGAGCAAAGGACTATAAGAAGGGACAAGTTTACTAAAGGAGCTTTCTCCGTATAAAAGAAAATTTTGGGTAAAAAAAATAAACAATTCAACCAAATGAATAGGGACAAGCATGATGGAGGAAAAAATAGTAGAGATTTGAAGCAAAAGTTTCCTCTTTGCAAACATTGCAAGAAGAATACACATCTGGAGAAATATTGCTGGTGGAGAATCGATGTTGTATGCGAAAACTATAAGCAGACGGGGCACGTATCTAAGGTTTGCAAATGCAGAATAGAGGCCTTTTGCGCTCTGCAAGAAAAAATCGCAGAAGCTTTAGATGCACATGAGGAGCAACCCTTTGCAGTTTCACACTTTTCAACTAATAGATCCTCTGATTCGTGGCTTCTCAATAATGGCTGCACACATCATTTATGCAATGATGCTGAAATGTGCAAATTCCTTGATGATACTTGCAAATCTAGGGTAAAAGTGGGAAATGGTGAGGCTGTAGATGTCAAAGGCAAAGGACAGTGTCTATCTCAACAATATCAGGTATCAAAAATATTCCTGATGTTTTGGACACACCTAATATGGTCAAAATTTGTTGAGCGATTGGCAAATGCTTAAAAATAATTATTCTCTACATTTTAAGAATTATCGATGTGTTGTTTCTGACCCTTCTAGAGTAGAACTATTTTTGTGTCAAGATGAGAAATAACTGAGCAGGCTTACACCACTACTTCACAAACATGTAGAAACCTATGGCATATAAATTTTGGTCACTTCAATCTAAGAAATATCGCAGAGATGAAAAAGAAGGATCTAATGAAAAATATGCATGAATTTCTTTCTAGTGATCAAATTTGTGAATCCTGTTAGCAAGAAAAGGAAACAAAACTACTATTTCTTTCAAATCAAGTATGGAGAGCTAACCAGAAACTTCAACTCATTCATGCAAATGTTTGCAGCCCAATGAAAATAGATTCCTTGAGTAGTAAGAAATATTTTCACCTCTTTATTGATGACTATACCTGAATGTGTTGGGTTTATTTCATTAAACTGAAGAGTGAAGTCTTTAATGTTTTTAAACAATTTAAAGCTTTAGTAGAGAATTAATGCAATCTCAGTAATAAAGCTTTGAGGTCTTACAATGTAGGAAAATATACTTCTTCTCGTTTTGCTGAGCTTTGTAATATCACTGATATGAAATGTCAATTGACGTTACCATACACTCCACAACCAAATGGCATGTCTGAAAGGAAAAATAAGACAGTAATAGAGATGGCCAGGTGTCTTTTGCTTGAAAAAGAGATTCCGAATCAGTTTTGGGTGGAGGCAGTCAACACCTCAGTACATTTGCTTGACACATTACCTACTAAGGCCTTGTAGGACATGACTCCACATGAAGATTGGTGTCATAATAAAACATCAGTATATTATCTCAGAATCTTTGGGTGTATACGTTATAATCAATTTCCAGAATCAAAGAGGAGTAATCTAGACAAAAAGGCTCAGAAGGGCATACTTACAGGCTAAGTTCATCCAAAGGATACAAGATTTTCTTTTTAAAAACAAAAAAAGTAATTCTAAGCTGAGAAGTGAAGTCTGATGAAGCAGCTACTTGGGATTGGAAGAATCAGAAGACCATTTTTCTTCATGTAAAATTGCAGCCTCAACTTGTGGAAGATGAACTAGTAGATGACTTACCCATGCCAGGAACTTGATCCTTAAAAGATGTCTGTCAACAGTGCAATTTGGTTATCTCTAAACCAACAAGCTACACTGATGCACAAGATTCTTAGGCATGAAGGAGAGATATGCAAGCAGCAATAGTCATGATCGAGAAGAATAGAACCTAGCAGCTCGTTGATAGGCCCAGATATAGCAAGATGATTGGTATAAAATGGATTTTCAAAACAAAACTCAATCTTGATGGCTCAGTTTGCAAAGATCATACAATAATATGGTGCATATTACCAAGAAACGTTTCCTCTAGTAGCAAGGTATGACAAATCAAGTTTTATTCTTGCGTTTCCATCCCATAGTTCCTGGCAGATTCATCAACTTAATGTCAATCAGCTTTTTTGAATGGTTTTCTTGCTGAAGTGATCTATATAGATCAACTTGATGGTTTATCAATTCCTAGAAAATAGGATCAAGTTTATCTCTTAGCGAAGGGTTTGTATAGCCTAAAACAACCCTCTAGGCATGGTATGCAAGGATGGACAATCATCTCATCCAACTTGGCTTTAGTAGAAGTCAAAGTGAAGCTACCCTATATGTGAATGTCAAGGATGGTGAGTCCTTAATTGATTTAATTTATGTGGATGGCATGCTTGTTATAAGAAGCAAAATACAACTGATACAAAGGTTCAAGGATGAAATGGAATAAGACATTGAAATGACTGATCTTGGGGTCATAAGTACTTTCTTGGCTTAAAAGTCTTGCAGTCCAAAAAGATGGATTATTTATATGCCAACAAAAATACATTTCAAATATTCTAAATAGGTTCAAAATGTAATAATGCAAATCTATGAGTGCTCCAATATCTACTGGTCTGCATCTTGGCAAGGATGAGGATTCTGTAAAAGTGGATGATAGTATGTATTAGAAGCTTAATTGCCAGCCTTCTACATCTAATTGCAAGAAGACCAGACATTTTGTTTGTTGTAAGTTTTCCCTATAAGTTCATGCATTCTCCTAGAGACACACACTTCACAACGGCTAAAAGAGGGCTAAGGTATGTTAAAAGAACCAAAGAGTTTAGAATTTTCTTTCCAACATCTACTGAAGTGACTATGAATCTTTTCGGTTACTCTAATAGTGATTAGGGTGGCGGCATTTTAACAACCTAGCTCGACACTATAAGGTATTATTTGTTCTTTGGCCTAGCCCATCATGGATTTATACCTTTAGGCTCACCTAAAAAGGTGCCTCACAGTATATAGACCAGTCATTTACTTATATACCCAACATCTCTCTTGTGTTTTGTCAATGTGGGACTTCTCATTTCAAGATGGGTTGTTACATACACTCGTTCTATGGACTCAGCGTCTTTTTTGAGGTTTGCCCCATTACATAAGATTCACTAAACTCAGCACTGAGATTTGCCCTACCTCACCGGGATTCACTTGAACTCTGACCCACATTAACAAGGCTAACATAATAGTGGCTTTGATACCACCTGTAACGTCCCAGCCCGCTAGTGATATTTTCTGCTTTGGGGCTAGGCCCTCAGGTTTTAAAATGTGCCACTAGAAGGAACTCACAAAATGCATCTTCCCAAACTACAATGGATAATTTGATGCCAGAAATCCTATCAACATGAAAAAATATATGGAAAAACTGATTTTTAAAGCAATCAAAGCAAAAGATAATTCTTCGATGTGAAAATGCAATTCTAGAAAAGTGCATGACATGTCCGTAATGTGGACTTACACATAGATGTGATCCCAATATATTCAATGGGATTACAAAATTTTATAAAAAATTTTGACAGAAATTCTCCAAAAATGACCAAGTCTGCGATGCGGACTTGGTACACCAAAGGGAAAACATTTAGTTTTTCGCAAAGAGCATTCCAGACTTTTTTGACCCCTTCTAAACTTAAACCATGATCAAAATAGGTCATTTTGAGTGTAAAAAGGGTTTTAACACTTATTTGTAAGTCTTTAAAAAAATTTTAACGAAGACTAGGGTTAAGGAGAAGAGAGCAATAGTGGGGTTCAAGGGAATCGAGGACGATTTCTTGCAAAGTTGATTGTCAAAACTCATACCAGGTATGTGAGGCTAAACTAAAACATTGGAATTTTCTTCCATGTGCCCCTATTGATTATAATAAAAAGATTGTGAAAGTGTTGAATCTCTATGCATGTTTTCTTGGAAGGTTTATATTCTAAGTATTTTACATGCTTGATGATCATCATAAACTTGATTTTACTGATTAAATGCTTTTCATGAGTGATTTCATAAACTCTATATATTATTTTATAAAATATTGAATGAATGAACTCAGGGATTGAGGCTAGATCCTTGATTTGAGAATGTTGACTGTGATTGTCATGTGAGCATGATGATAAGTTGATAGAACTTGATGGTCCTAAGAGTTTGCATATGATAGGTTGAAAGAATTTGATGGTCCTGTAAGTCTTCATAAATGAACTCTAAATATGGGTCTAGTTGGTAGTCTCCTTAATGATTGGTCAAAACCCCTCTTCGAAGACATGATTGAGAGTTGATTGGATGGTTCATAGTCCAAATGGCTCGATTATGGTAGAATTGATAGATTGATATGCATCCTTACAATACCCATTTATTGAATTGATTGAGACGGATTGTCTTATGAGCATTGACTCTTGGGAGAAGTATCGAGCACCAAAATGAGTAAGAGTAAGTCTAACTCGAACTCATTAACTACTTCGCCAATCATAGGTGAGGATTGAACCGTTAAGTGAAATGTTTCCTTTTGATTGATAAGTCCCTAAAATAATAGAAGACTTGATTGATTGAATCTGTTATGGATTGATTTGTTCTTTATCCTAGCAAGTAATGAACGACTGTGGCAACATCAACGGGATTATTGTACTATCACTAGCTTATAAGTGATTGTTGTTGAATAAGAGAAACTCCCAGCTTTTGAGTTGATATTATTCTACCTCTATATATTTCATTCAGCCATTTTACATATTCGTACATTTCACATACTGATGTCCATTTGGACTATATTGATTCATGATGCAGAGATACGTACTAGAGATCATCAACAGGTGCACCATTAAAGATCTATTGCAGTCAGCGGAGTTGGTGAGCTCTCTCGTACTTTGGAGGATTGTCATTTACATCTTCATTTAGCTTTTACAGTCAAACATTAGAAAAACTTTATTTAGATTTGAGGTATCCATATTTCTATCATTGACACCAATTAACAGTTGATAAACGCTTTAAAGGCTAGAGTTGATTTGTTGACCAGATATTACTTGAGCTAGTTCCTTTCATACTAGTCTCATGGATTTGATTTGGACCATTTATATATTGAGACTTGTCCATCTATTTACTATCTTTAGTTTTTTGTTGATATGTTGAGTGTTGATTGAATGAATGTGATGAAGCCAAGTGATTTGCTTGGGAACTAGAAATAGTCTATAAGTGTCGGTCATATCTAGGGTACCCTCCTAAGACATGACGAATTTGGTATCAGAGCACAAATTCAAGTTCCCTAGAGAGTCTATGAAGTCATGTCTGGTTGAGCCTTATTTTTAGGTATGTTGTGTATCTTACCTTATAAACAGGAGGCTATAGGACATTAGGAATTTTTACACTTCATATTATGATTCGTTGGATAGAGTTAACCTCTATGAAAATCTCTCATTTAATTCATGTGTTATGCATCTACGGAATTGTGATCATGCCTCCAAGAGGAGCAGTTAGATGAAGAAGGTGTCCTGCTAGACAAAATATTAACCTACTTGAGCCCCAGGATCATGAAGAACCCATAGGCCCAACTATACCTACTGAGCAACCACCACAAGCTGAAATTTTGAATACTAAGCTTTACTAGCCTATTCGTACTTTAGCCCAGGTTGTAACAACACCTGCTGCTAGACAAGGAGTAGGTAGATAGGATCCGTAGGAAAAAACCAGAGTCTGTGAGTTCTTAAGCAAGAAATCGCCCAAGTTCATAGGGTCCACACCCAATGAGGATCCTGAGAACTACATTGATGAGCTTCTAAAAGTGTTACTGGTGATGCATGTGGTTGATTTTGATAGAGTTGATTTGTCTTCCTACCATCTCAAAGGTGTTGCTCGACTAAGGTTTGATTAGTGGAAGAAGGGTAGAGGTGAGGAAGCCCTTCTCTAACTTGGGCAGTGTTCAAGAAAGCTTTCTTTGGGCATTTCTTTTCAAGAGAACTGAGGAAGGCCAAGATAAGAGGGCTCTTGAATATGAAACAGGACTCTATGACTGAGCAAGAGTATGGGCTCAAGTTCTCCCAGCTATCCTATCATGCCTCGAACATGGTTGCAGATATAAGGGGGAGAATGAGGTTGCATGTTGACAGGCTGAACAAAGGGCCGAAGAAAGATGGAAGGGAGTTATTCTTGTGAGTGATATAGATATTGGGAGGTTGATGAATTATATACAACAATCTAATGAGGTAAGGTAGAAAGACAAGGAGGAGTACAAAAACAAAAGGGTCTAAACATATAGCCATGAGGTTTGAAAGAGAGGGAATGGGAATGGTAACCAGTTTCAGTCAGGGCTAGCACCATTATCTACAAGTGCACTTATGCCCAAAAATAGGTATGAACAGAGGTCTTAGAATTTTGGAACCTAAGGATCATAGTCAGAGGCTAGTGTAGCTCAAGGTTCATGAGGTAAGCCACCATGTGGTAAGTGCAGCAAGTTGCACTTGGGAAAGTGTTATGAAAAAAGTTATGCATGTTACAAGTGTGGCCAACTGGGTCACCTTCAAAAGGATTATCTGAGGTTGGATGATAAGACTTAGTCTTCTATACTATCCCCACCTGCTAGAGGAAACTAGAAAGGTGCTACGTTAGGCCCAAGAGGAGCTACAAACCATTTTTATGCCATAGGTAGTCACCAAGATCAGGAGAACTCCCCAAATATTTTGACGGGTATGATTCAAGTCTTTAATTCTTAATTGCTATGTTTTGATACATCCTGGTGTGACATTGCCTTTTATGTCTCCTAATATGGCTAGTAGATTTGATAGAACTCTTGAGTGTCTTCTTTAACCTATTGATGTTTCTACTTCAGTTGGTGAGTCTATTCTAGCTGAAAGAATGTATAGAGATTATGTAGAATCCATCCGTCATAGGGATACTCTTGTCGATTTGATTGAGTTATTGATGATTGATTTTGATGTGATTCTTGACATGGATTGGGTTCACGCCTGTTATGCCTCCACTGACTGTAGGACTCGAACTGTTAAGTTCTAATTCTCGAATGAAATAGTCCTAGAGTGGAAGGGTGATTCTGTTGCACTTAAGGGTAAGTTTATTTCCTACCTTACGACTAGAAGGTCATTCTCTAAAGTTTTTATATATCCCCTCGTACGAGTCAAGTCTGATGATGTTGAGCCTCCCACTCTTGAGTCAGTCCCCATAGTGAATGATTTTCTTAAGGATTTACCCAGAGTCCCTCTTGACAAGGAGATTAACTTCGAGATTGATGTTCTCACCGATACTCAGTCAATCTCGGTTCCACCTTATAGGATGTCCCCTAATGAGTTGAAATAATTGAAAGATCAATTAAGAGATTTGTTAAAGAAGGGATTTATTAGGGTGAGTGTTTCTCCTTAGTGTGCTCTTTTCCTATTCGTGCTAAAGAAAGATGGGTCTCTCAGAATGTGCATTGATTATAAGCAACTGAACATGGTAAAAATAAAGTATAAATATCCTCTCCCTAAGATAGATGATCTATTTGACCAACCTCAGGGTGCCTCTTGCTTTTCAAAGATAGACCTCAGATTTGGTTATCATCAGTTGAAGATAACGGAATGTAACATCCCAAAGACAGCCTTTAAGACTCAATATGGAAACTGTGAGTTCTTGGTCATGTCCTTTGGGTTAACTAATATGCCTGCAGCTTTTATACATTTTGATGAACTGGGTATTTAGACAGTAGCATGATATGTTCATAATTGTGTTCATTGATGAAATTTTGGTGTATTCGAGAGATGAGGAGGAGCATGCCAAGCACCTCAGTATTTTCCTCCAAACCCTCAAAGACCATGAGTTATATGCAAAATTTTTGAAGTATGAATTTACTTTAAGTTAGTGACTTTTCTAGGCCATATTGTCTCAGGTGATGGTATTCTAGTAGATACCCAAAAGATTGAAGCAGTTAAGAAATGGACCAGACCAACCTCTCCGACTGATATGAGAAGTTTCTTGGGTTTGATAGGCTACTACAACAAATTTGTTGAAGGAGTTTCTTCCATATCCTGACCATTGACAAAATTAACTCAGAAGAAGGTCAAGTTTCAGTGGTTCGATGAATGTTACAAGAGTTTCCAAGAGTTGAAAGCAAGATTGACTACTACACCTGTTTTAACCTTGCCCGATGGGATAGAGGATTTTTTTAATGTATTTTGATGCATCAAGAGTGAGATTGGGTTATGTGCGGATGTAGAGGAGAATAGTGATTGCTTATGCTTCTAGACAGCTTAAGTTCTATGAGAAGAACTATCCAATCAATGATCTTGAGATGGCAGCAGTGGTTTTTTGTACCACTACCTATATAGAGTACATGTGTATTTTTTTACTAACTACAAGAGCCTGCAATACATCTTCAGTCAGAAAGCGCTCAGCCCACGGCAGAGGAGATGGTTGGAGTTGCTCCAGGACTATGACATGAGCATTCTCTACCACCTAGGTAAATCTAACATTGTTGTTGACACTTTAATATGTTGTAAATGGGTAGTACAACCCATGTTGAGGAAGGGAAGAAAGAGTTTGCTAAGGAAGCGCATAGATTGGATCGATTGGGAGTTCAACACGAAGAGAATGATGAAGGAAGAGTCAATGTGTAGAATGGGCTTGCCTCTTTTAATTGAAGTAGAACAAGATCTTAGTCTTTCTTTTCTTTCACCTACGCTATTAAAGTTGAAGCAAGCCCATTCAACACGAAGAGAATGATGAAGGAGGAGTCAATGTGTAGAATGGGCTTGCTTCAACTTTAGTAGCGTAGGTGAAAGAAAAGAAAGACCAAGATCTTTTTTTACTTCAATTAAAAGAAGTTTTCCATAAACAGAAGGTGATGATTTTCTCTAAAGGAGGAGATGGTGTGTTTCGATACCAAAGTAGATTGTGTGTACCAAATGTTGATGGTGTTCAAGATTGAATTTATGGTTGAAGCCCACAGCTCTAAATATTCCACTCATCCTGGCTCTATGAAGATATACCACGACTTGAGGGAAGTCTATTGGTGGAGCGGAATGAAGAGGGATATTGTTGAGTTTATTTTCAAGTGCCCGATTTATCAACAAGTTAAAATCAAGCATCAAAGGCCATGTGTATTGGCCTAGAACTTTGAGATTCCTGAATAGAGATTCCTTAATGAAAGTGGGAGATGATCAACATGGACTTCATTAGATATACTGAGGTCTTGAATGCAACATGACTCGATTTGGGTAATTGTGGATAAAACGACTAAATCAGATCATTTCTTAGTAGTCAAGACAACCGACACTGCTGAAGAATATGCTAAGTTGTACAGAAAGATTGTGAGGATTCATGGAATTCGCTTGTCCATCATCTGGGATAGAGAAGCTCAATTCACGTCCTAATTTGGAGATCTTTTTAGAAAGGACTAGGTTCTAAGGTAAATTTGAGTACCACCTTTGATCCCCAAATATATGGCCAGGAAAAGCATAGCATTCAGACTTTTGAGGATATGTTGAGGGCCTATGTCCTTGACTTTAAGAGAAATTGGGATGACTATTTACCTCTAATTGAATTTGCAAATAACAATAGTTATCATGCAAGTATTCAGATGGCTCTCTATGAGGCTTTGTATGGGAGGAGATGTAGATCACTAATTGGGTGGTTTGAGGTTGGAGAAGTCGAGTTGATTGGACCCAATCTTGTTCACCAATGGATCGAGAAGGTAAAGGCTATTAAAGAAAGATTCAAAATCGCACAGAGCCACAAGAAATCTTACACTGATGTGAGTAGAAGAGACTTAGAGTTTGAGGTGAATGATTAGGTATACTTGAAGGTGGTTTCATGAGATTTGGGAAAAAAGGAAAGCTAAGTCCTTGCTATATTGGCCCCTACATTTATTGTTAAAAGGATTGTAAAGGTTCCTTATGAGTTAGAGTTACCTTCTAAGCTAGACATGATTCATCCATTTTTTCATGTCTCGATGTTACAGAAATGCTTGGGAGATCCTTCATCAGTAATACCTATTGAGAATATTAGAGGAAAGATAGTCTGTCATATGAAGACATTCTAGTCCAGATTCTTGATCGTCATGTTCGCGAGTTGAGAACCAAAGAGTTTTCCTCAGTCAAAGTGTTATAGAGAAATCAATTCATTGAGGAAGCCACGTGTAAAGCTGAGGAAGATATGAAAGCTAAATACCCACATCTACTCATACATGATGACAAAAATATTGAATGTAACGTCCTTACTCTTAATTTGTATTGATTTGTCTATCCCTGAGTTGATTTGTCTATTCTTAACTCTAAACAACAATTTTCTAGATTGTTGATTGATGTTTTAGAGGATTCTTGATTGTTATTCGTTCCTTGACGTCCATCTTTAATCTTCATTTGAAGATGAATGATTCCAAGGGGAAGATAATGTAACACTTGATAAAATTATCACAATACCCCTAGGCAATGGGAGCTCGCATAATACGTCTTCTCAAACTCCGATGGAAAATTTGAGGTCGAAAATGCGACCAGCACAAAAAATTATATGAGAAAATGGTCTTGGTTATTTTTTAGAGCAACCAGATCAAAAGATAATTTTTAATGCAAAAATGTAATTCTAGAAAAGTGTACGACATGTTCGTGTTGCAGACTTGTCGCAGACTTACACTTACAAGTGATCAAAAATTCTCTATGGGATTAGAAAACTTGATAGAAAAAGTTTTGGTGCAAAACACCCAAAAAAGACCAAGTTTGCGATGCGGATTTGGTACACTGAAGGGAAAATTTTTAGTTTTTTGCGAGGGGCATTCCTTACTTTTCCCAACCCCTCCTAAAAATTAAAAAATAATCAAAATAGGTCGCTTTGAGCATAAAAAGGGTTTTAACACTCATTCTTAAGTCTTTCCAAACTTGACTAGGGCTAAGAAGAAGAAAGGAAGAGTGAGGGTTCAAGGGAATCAAGGACGAATTCCTGCAAAGTTGATTGTCAAACCTCATACTAGGTATATAAGACTAAACTAAAACATGGAATGTTCTTCCATGTGCCCCTATTGATGGTAATAGAAATATTGTGAAAATATTGAGTCTCTGTGCATATTTTCTTGGAAGGTTTTCTTATAAACTATATATTCTACGAATTTTACATTCCTGATGATCATCATAAATTTGATTTTACTAATTAAATGCTATTCATGAGTGATTGTATAAAAACTCTATATGTTATTTTATAAAAGATTGCATGAATGATCCTAGAGATTGAATCTTGAGCCTTGATTTGAGAATGTTGATTGTGATTATGATTCGAACATGATGATAGGTTGATAGAACTTGATAGTACTAACAATTTGCACATGATAGGTTGATAGAACTTGATGGTAATAAGAGTTTGCATATGATAGGTTGAAATAGCTTGATGGTCCTGTGAGTCTTCATAAATGAACTCCAAAATATGGGCCTAGTTGATAGTCTCTTTAATTATTAGTCAAGACCCCTTTTCAAAGACATGATTGAGAGTTTATTAGATAATTTATAGGTCGAATGGCTCAATTTTGATAGAATTAATGGATCAGCGTCCTTATGAGACCCTTTGATTGGATTGATTTAGAATGATTTTCTAATGAGCATTTAGTCTTGGGAGGAGTATTGAGCACTGAAATGAGTAAGAGTAAATCCAACTCGAACTCATTAACTACATTGTCAAACTAGGTGAGAATTGAACCATTAAGTCGAATAATTTCTTTTAATTGATAATTCCCCAAAATAATAAAGAACTTGATTTATTAGATCTATTATGGATTGATTCATTCTTTACCCTGGCAAGTACTGAACGGGTGTGGCAACATCAACGGGATTGTTATATAATCAGTGGCTCAAAAGAGATTGTGGTCAGATAATAGAAACTCGCAAATACATTCTATACTGATAGTATTCTAATTTGATTAGATTAGATTGGATTTGATTTGATTGGTCATTGTCCACTCTTTATTCTTGCTTTAGATAAACTTTTGACATCCTGATTGAGTATCTTCTGAGTTGATGTTATTCTACCTATATCTGTTTTATTCAGTCATTTTACATACTCATACATTCCATGTACTGACGAACATTTGGATTGCATCATTTCATGAAGCAGAGATAGGTATTAGATATCATCAACAGGCATACCGTTGAAGATCTTGTAATGACCCGAACATTGTACGACTTCTTTAAAGCTTGAGAATGTTGTTTTTGGTAAAATTTGGACCAACATCACCTCAAGGGAGACTACTAGCCCATGTAAGGTCACACGGCCCGTGTTCCCTTTAGTGAAGTGATACGTGGCCTTAATTTTGAGTGTGTGGCCTTGGTGTGGAGTTTCGGGCTAAGGCACTTCACACTTGGACCCCACACGAGTCGTGTGACATTTCACGGACTATGTGGAGGGCCATGTGATGTCCTTGAGCTTGAAACTTCCACGTTTTGAGCAAAGTGTAGTCACATTGCCACCTTTACGAGTCGTGTGGCCAACCAAGTAGGCTCTGAATTGAAAAAAAATTTTAAGTATAAAATCACCGTATTGAAACTTGTTGTGAAATAATTTCCCAAGTGTGGTGACACGGGCAGCTACACAACCCGTGCAGCTTCACACGGGTCGTGTGGCCCTTCCGTGTGGGTAAGTTTTTCGTCAAGAATATTCTAAGTGTTGGATTATGATTCCAGACTTTCCGTCTAAGTGATGATTCACAAGCACTGTACATGTACCATGTAGTGTTACACGTCCCATGAACCCATCCTTGAAGTGGTGACATATAATTTTTCTATTCATTTTACTAATGGCATTTTCATAAATTTGGTTTATCTTAATGGTCTTTTGGTGTTTCCTAAGCTATCTAAGGACTTTCTAATGCCCTAAACTGTATTTTCTAATACTCAATTTCATTCTTCACATTTGAAATTCTTCTCAAGACATTCTTAAACTACTCTAAAAGGAACTCTTGTGGGTTTTCAACATGGAGAGTAAGGGAAACTCATTTCTTCTTCAAATTTATCTTGGGTTTTTCTTCATTTTGTTAAGATATGTGGGTTTTGATCCTTGGTTCCTTCCAATCAAGGAGACCCAAATATTTTCAAGTAATTTTTATAAGTTCTTAGATTAGTTTAAATTGGGGTTTTAAATATTATGATCCTTTAAATTCTAATAATGTATGGTTTATGTTTATTTACTAATTTTAA
Source organism: Solanum clarkiae (assembly GCA_011800125.2). Lineage (NCBI taxonomy): Eukaryota > Viridiplantae > Streptophyta > Magnoliopsida > Solanales > Solanaceae > Solanum > Solanum clarkiae. The sequence continues at coordinate 14,307 of JAABOM020069879.1, read as the reverse complement.
GTTGATTTAAACTATAATATGATGAATTACATTGAGTTTATGAAATTATGAATATGGATGTCCCTTTCAAGGTTTGTTTGTGCATGGGTGATTATATTATGATTTTAAATGTGGATTTAACCATGTTTTCACTTGAATTTCATATTATATTATTGAGTTTAGATTGAATCTCAAATAGCCATGTGATACCACATTATTCATGGCATATGTATTCATGAACATGGTACTTTTATGAAAATTATGAAGTGGGTTAAGCCCAATTATGTTTTATGATATGATTTTGATAAGATATTGGATATGACAAGAATGTGATCATACAAATGTCTATAATTATGGTTCATTGAGCATTTTGGGTGCTTGCACCATTTCATATATGTAAATGGGTTATTCTTATGCATGAGTATTATGACTGTAAGCCATGATTTTGGTATTTGAGCTTAAGTATGAATTATTATGAATGATGTTTGGCTTTTAAGCATAAGATTTCATTGAAATAGTTTTGGAAACGACTATTGTCTCTTTGAAAGCATGTATATGTATAGGTAAAAGTATTCTTCTGGGATGATGACTTAGCACCGGTGGATTGGGCGAGCTAGAGCTATTTCCAAGGGCTCTCTGCCTTTCCTTGAACTATGTCCCTAGCATAGGTTCTTTTCTAAAATGGGTTTCCCGTAAGGAGAGTTGCCTCAGAAATGGGGTTGCTCACTCATTAGGAGAAGAAATGATATGATATATTATATATGAAAATCCTATTCGAAATGAGGTTGCCCATAAGAAAAGTTGCTTCATACAAAATGGGGTTTCCCGTAAGGTGAAGTATGGTTTGCCTTTGTCTAGTAGACCACATCTTTACTGGTAAGGGGATTTCATCGGGATTCCAAGTAATAGCTCGCTTGGTCTTACTTATGTCGGTTGAGGTCACATCCCCAAATACATATATGCATCATGCATAGCATGCATCATCTAATTCATGGCATATATTATATTACCCTCCTTTGGTTATATGACTCTTTCTATATATGTGCCCTTGTCATCTATCATTGAAATGCACGTTTGGTAAGTCAAATGCATGGCATCCTACATACTTAGTGCATTCAAATGTACTAACACATACTTTTTTCCTATATGATCTCATCATGTAGGGACTGAGTGTTTTGATCATCCATTGTACGACATTTAGCTCGGGTCTTAGGTTTTTTTATTGTGGTGATTCCTATCTTCTAAGGACAATCCATTATCCTTATACCTAGAGTGTTCTTGTCTATTTTTCTTACTTTAAGGGTGAGCCCGGGACATGTCTTGGCCCCTGACCTATCTTATGTTAGTGGCATTATTGGAAATCTTGTAAACTCGTCTATGGGTATATGATAAGTGTATGATTAGGACTTATGTTATGGTTTGGTTATCTATTCGATATCTCTATGTGATTTGGATATGATTCTTGTGGCTTGATTACAAGATATGGTGTGAAAGATCCTAAGTGTCGAATTTCCTCGTAGCGTGAGTCATACTTACCCACCCCTTAGTCTTTGTGTGCTATGTGGTAAGTGATATCGTGTTATATCCTTACCTATGAAATTCCCATAGCGTGAGTCCTACTTATTTGTCCCTTAGGATTATGTGTTTACTATTTGAATTCTCTTCTGAATCGATGATGTGAATTTGGATACTTTGAGGTTTGTTGGGGACCTTCGGGTTCCTATTCACTGTGTCACTCCTAGACCCTAGGTTCGGGTTGTGATAGAGATGGTATCAGAGTTCTTGGTTTGTAAATGATCCTTGGAGTCCGACATGCCATGCCAAGTAGAGTCATATTCGTGGGTGTGATGTGCACCATGCTTATGAGTGGGAGGATATAAAGGTGCTTCAGGAACTGTCTCACTTGTTCATGCGTTATGTCGTGCTATGGTTCGTATATATTTGGTTTCATTATTTTATGGTATCTTTGCTCTAGTTCTAAAGATGTCTCGTGAAAGACCCCACCTACCAAAGTCGACCCTAGCTTATGAGGGTCAAGCCCCTCAAGGGCCTATAGATGAGCCTATCTCCAATGGTGAATTTTGTACGGCCTTTGCTATGCTTGCCTAGATGATGACTACTCAAAATAGGCAAGCTAATCTTCCATGGGACCCTACTCTAGCATCTAGGGTGAGGGATTTCACCCAGAAAAATCCTCCCAAGTTTTATGGGTCAAAGGTTGATGAGGATTCTCAGGAGTTCATTGATGAGCTCACCAAGGTGTTGGATGTGATGGGTCTCACTTCTGAGGAGAAAGTGGAATTGGCTGCTTATCAGTGGAAAGATGTGGCTCAGGTGTGGTACATCCAATGGTCTATGGAAATGGTTTGTTGTAATGTTATCAATTGGAGGAGTTCAAGCTTGCCTTTCTGGACCGTTTCATTCCACTTGAACTTAGGAAAGCCAAGATGACTAACTTTATCAACCTCAAGCAAGAGAATATGAGTCTGAGGGATTATTTTTTCAAGTTCACTAAGCTCTCAAAGTATGCTCCAACACTTGTGGCTGATCCTCGCGAGAGAATGCACAAGTTCATTTTGGGTATCTCTGACTTGCTTGTGAAAGATATTTTATAACCATGCTCATACGGGATATCGATATTTCTAGACTCATGGTATATGTCAAGCAGATTGAAGGGGGAAAACACAAAGAGAGGAGGGTACATATCCTAAGAGGGTTCATTTTGATGGTGGATTCTTTGGCTCCCGAGATGGTGGTTTTGGTTTCTTCTAACAAGGTCAAGGCTCCAATACTGGGGTTGATAATGTTAGGGTGTCTCCTCCTAGTGCACCGGTTGGTAGTGGACCAGGGTATTCTCCATGTGACAAGTATGGGAAACCCCACACAGGTGCTTGTTAGAGAAATCTGGGTGCTTGGTTTGTGTATGGTGATAAGAATAACAAGGTCGCTGATTTCCAAAGAATCCTCAAAAGGGTCAAGGTCAGGTGGCTCAAGGTCGAAAAGGCCAGCAAAGAGCCCTGCAAGGTGTTTTCCTGAGGAATAACAGGCTCTATGCTCTTCATACACGTCAGGAGGTTGAGGAGGCTCCGAATTTTGTGACTCATACGTTAAAAGTCATTGATTTTGATGCTTATACTTTGCTTGACTTGGGTGCAAACTTGTCTTTTGTGACAACTCTACTAGCTGTTATGTTTTGTTTGAGCACAGAAATCTTAAGGGACCCTTTTTAAGTTTATACTCTCGTGGGTGAATCAGTTGTTGCTCATAGGATCTATCGTAGTTATCCTTTTTCCGTCTTTCATAAAGTTTTCCCGTGTGATCTTGTGGAACTTGAAATGTTTAACTTTCATGTGATTCTTAGGATGGATTGGTTGTTTGCATCATATGTCTCTTTAGATTGTAGAACTCGAAAGGTCAAGTTTCAACCTCCCGATGATCCCGTTCTTGAATGGAAGGGTAGTGACTCTGCTATTAAGGGTCGGTTTATTTTCTACCTTAAGGCCCGAAAGATGATTTCCAAGGGTTGTATTTATCATATTGTGAGGGTCAAGGATGTGGAGTCCGAATCAACTACTCTTGAGTTGGTCCCGATAGTGAATGAATTTCTTGATGTGTTCCTCGAAGACTTGCTCGGTGTCCCTCCTGAAAGGGAAGTAGACTTTGGCATAGATCTTCTCCTAGATACTCAACTTATTTCTATTCTTCCCTACCATATGGCACCAGCTGAGTTGAAAGAGTTGAAAGATTCGTTGGAGAAGGGTGTTATTTGACCAAGTATATCTCCATGGGGTGCTCCAGTGTTATTTGTAAGGAAGAAAGATGGATCTCTTTGGATGTGTATTGATTATAGGCAATTGAATAAGGTGACCAATAATAATAAGTACCTATTTCTAAGGAGCAATGACATGTTCGACCAACTTCAAGGGGCTACCTACTTCTCAAAGATTGACCTCTATTCTGGGTATCATCAATTAAATGTTAGAGAGTGTGATATTCCCAAGATGGCTTTTCAGACTAGGTCACTTTGAGTTTGTGGTGATGCCATTTGACTTAAGTAATGCTCTGGTCATGTTTATGGATCTCATAAATCTAGTGTTCTAGCCATTTCTTGATAGCTTTGCGGTTGTCTTTATTGATAATATCCTCATTTATTATTGAAGTGAGAGGGAGCATATGGATCATTTGAGGTTGGTTTTACTAACCTTGATGGAGAAGAAGTTGTATGCCAAGTTTAGCAAACATGAGTTTTTATTGGGTGAAGTAGCTTTTCTTGGTCATGTGGTGTTCGATTACGGTATAAAGGTGGATCTGAAGAAGACCGAGGCTGCGAATAATATGCCTAGACCGTTGACTCATTCGGACATTTGAAGTTTTCTTAGTTTAGCTGGCTATTACAGGAGGTTTGTTGAAGGGTTCTCATCTATTGCATCTCCGTTGACTAAATTTGCTCAAAAGAAGGCTATGTTTGTGTGGTAAGATGAATGCGAGAAGAGTTCTCAAACTTTGAAGGAACGGCTCACATTGGCTCCCATTTTGACTTTATCTAATAATTTAGATAGGTTTGTGGTATATTATGATGCCTTACAAATCGGGTTGGGTTGTGTACTTATGCAACACAGCAAAGTAATAGCATATGTATCAAGTTAATTGAAGGTGCATGAGCGTAATTACTCGACTCATGACCTTGAGTTAGTGGCAGTGGTATTTGCCTTGAAATTTGGAGATACCATTTGTACGGGGTGCTTGTTGATGTTTTCAGCAATCACAAGAGCTTGCAATAAGTGTTCACTCAAAGGGATCTTAACTTGAAGCAAAAGAGATGGTTGAAACTCCTTTAAGACTATGACATGAGTGTACAATATCATCCCGGCAAGGAGAATGTGGTAGCCGATGCTCTTAGTAGGTTTTCTATGGTAAGTGTGGCTCATGTTAAGTAGGAGAAGAAGGAGTTGGCAAACGATATTGATCGTTTGGCTAGATTGGGTGTTAGGCTTTCCGACTTTAATGATAGTGGTATTCATGTCCAAAATGGGGCCGAATCCTCAATGGTTATTAATGTAAAGGTTAAGCAAGATCTAGATTCGTTATTAGTTGAGTTGAAGAAATCAGTTGCCGAATTGAATATAGAGGTTTTCTCCTAAGGAAGAGATGTTGTACTTCGGTATCAAGATCGGTTATGTGTTCCAGATGTGGATGATCTTAGAAAGGTAATCATGAGTGAAGCCCATAATCTCATTATTCTATTCACCCGAGATCTACTAAGATATATTGGGATTTGAGGGAGGTGTATTGGTGGCATGCTATGAAGAAGGATATAGCCAAGGTTGTATCCAAATTCCCAAATTGGAAACAAGTGAAGGTGGAGCACCAAAGGCCCGATGGGTTGGCTGAAGACATTGAGATTCCTATTTTGAAGTGGGAGGATGTGAATATGGACTTTGTGGTTGGTTTGCTTCAGACTCGGAAGCAATTCGACTCCATTTTGGTTATCGTCGATTGGATAACTAAGTCAGCTCACTTCCTACCAATTAAGACTACTTTTGGTTCCAAAGATTATGCATGGTTGTATGTTAGACAATTGGTGAGATTGCATGGTGTTCCTAAGTTTATCATCTCGGATCGTGGTACCAAATTCACTTTTCGCTTTTGGAGGTCATTTCAAAAGGGACTTGGTACAGGTCAAGTTTGAGCACCTCTTACTGATGGGCAAGCCAAGAGGACAATTCAAACCATGTAAGATATGTTGAGGGCTTATGTGTTGGAGTTGGAGGGTAATTGCGATGACCATCTTCCACTCATTGAGTTTGCCACTAATAATAGCTTCTATGCTAGCATTGATATGGCACCATTTGAGGCTTTATATGGTAGCAGATGTAGGTCTCTAGTAGGGTGGTTTGTGTTGGGGGAGGTGGCTTTGATTGTCTCGGATTTGATGATAGAGGCTATGGAGAAAATGAAGTTGACTAGGGAGAGGTTGACGATAGGCCAAAGTAGCCAAAGTCCTACTCAAATGTTAGGAATAGGGACCTTGAATTCCACGTTGGAGATTGGGTGTTTGTGAAGGTCTCACCTCTAAAGGGAGTGATGTGTTTTGGCAGAAAAGGCAAGCTAAGTCCCCAGTATGTAGGCCCTTATGAGGTTGTTGAGCAGATTGGGAATGTGGCTTATAAGTTGGAGATACCTCTAGAATTGAGCTCTATCCATCGGTCTTCCATGTGTCTATGTTTAGAAAGATGGTTCATGATCCTAGCACTATTGTGCCTTTTGAAGTGTTGAGGTCGAGGAGAATTTATCTTACGAGGAGGTTTCATTGGAGATTTTGGATAGAGAAGTGAAATGGCTTCGTAATAAGGATGTGGAGTCGGTTAGAGTGCTTCGGAGGAATTAACATATGGAGAGTGCTACATGGGAGGCAGAGTTGGATATGATGAAGCGATATCCTTATCTTTTCCAATCTACTCAAGCCTAAGGTATTAGGTTCTTCCTTTCCAAGTGATCCTAATCCTTTCAATTTTTGTGTCTCATGGCATGGCATGCTTACATATGCATTAAAAATGATTTCTATGATCTTCTAAAGGATTTGAATATGTTTCAGCATGAGTTTTAATAACTTTATGATTTTCAAAAGGTGAACTATGTACTAGGTCTTGTGTTTGGAAGTTTCATATTTTAAGTGAAAACTATCAAGCCTTGTTCTTGTGCATTCGGGGATAAATTTTCCCCATCGGGGAGATGATGTAATGACCCGAATATTGTACGACTTCTTCGGAACTTGAAACTGTCATTTTTGGCAAAATTTGGACCAAATGTCACCACAAGGGAGACTGCACCATCTGTGTGAGGTCACACAGCCCGTGTGGCCTCTAGGGAACTGATACTTGGCATTAATTTTGAGTCTGTGGCATTGATGTGGAGTTTTGTGCTAAGACACTTCATATTTGGACCCACACGGGCCGTGTGACACTTCACAGACCATGTGGAGGGATGCGTGTGGCCTTGAGCTTGAAACTTCAATGTTTGGAGCAAAGTGTAGTTACAAGGACACCTTGACGGACCATGTGATGGTTCACGGGTTCTATGGCCAACCATATAGCTTCCAAATAGAAAATTTTTCTAAGTATAAAATCACACGTAACTTGTCGTGAAATATTTTTCCAAGTGTGGTGATACGGACATATACACGACCTGCGTTGCTTCATATGAGTTGTGTGGCCCTTCTGTATGGGTGAGTTTTTCGTCAAAAATATTCTAAGTATTGGGTTATGATTCCAGACTTCCATCAAACGAATGTTTTTTCTAAGTGGTGGTTCATGGACACCGTACACAGACCATGTAGTGCCACACGACCCATGAACCCGTCCTTGAAGTAGTGACGTGTAATTTTTCTGTCTGTTTCATTAATGGCGTTTTCATAAATTTATTGTAATGGCCTCTTGGGATTTCCAAAGCTATCTAAGGACTTCCTAATGACCTAAACCTTATTCCTAATACTCAATTTCATTCTTTAAATTTGAAATTTTTCTGAAGACACTCTTAAACTATTCTCAAAGGAACTCTTGTGGTTTTTCAACTTGGGGAGCAAGGGAACTCATTTCTTTTTCAAATTTCTCTTGGGTTTTTCTTCATTTTGTGAAGATATGTGTGTTTTGATCCTTTGTTCCTTCCAATCAAGGAGACCCAAACATTTTCAAGCATTTTTTATGAGTTCTGAGCTCACTTTAAATTAGGATTTTAAATATTCTGATCCTTAAATTCAAATAATGTATGGTTTATGTTTATTTACTGAATTTAAGTTGATTTAAACTATAATATGATGTATCACATTGATTTTGTGAAATTATGAATATGCGTGTCCCTTTTTAAGGCTTGTTTGTGCCTGGATGATTATATTATAATTTTAAATGTAGATTTAATCATGTTTTTACTTTAATTTCATATAATATTGTTGATTTTAGATTGAGTCTCAAATACCCATATTATCCTCACATCATTCATGGCATATGCATTCATGAACATGGTACTTTTATGAAAATTATGAAGTGGGTTAATACCAATTTTATTTTATGATATAATTTTGATAAGATATTAGTTATGACAAGAATGTGATCACATAAATGTCTATGATCACATAAATGTCTATGATTATGACTCTTTGAGCATTTTAGGTGCTTGCACGATTCCATATATGTAAATGGGCTATTCCTATGCATGAGTATTATGACTATGAGCTATGATTTTGGCATTTAATCCTAACTATGAATTATTATGAATAATGTTTGGCTTTTAAACCTAAGAATGCATTGGAATAGTTTTTGAAACGACTATTGTCTCCTTGAAAGCATGTATATTTATACTTATAAGTATTCTTGTAGGATGACAACTTAGCATTGATAGATTGAGGGCATTAGGTCTCTCTCCCTTTCATTAAACTATGTGCCTAGAATAGGTTCCTTTCCAAAAATTGGGTTGCCTGTAAGGAAAGTTTCCTCTGAAATGGGGTTGCCCGTAAGGAGATGAAATGATATGATATGTTATATGTGAAAATCCTATCCGAAATGGGGTAATTCATAAGGAAGGCTGCTTCATGTAAAATAGGGTTTCCCGTAAGGTGAATTATGGTTTACCTTTGGCTAGTAGACAACCTCTTTATCGTTGAGGGGATTTCTTCTGGTTTCAAAGTAATAGCTCACTTGGTCTTACTTATATCGGTTAAGATCACATCCCCACTATATATGTGAAGCATGCATGGCATGCATCATCCAATTCATGGCATATTGTATACTACCCTCCTTTGACTATATGACCCTTTCTATATTATGAGCCTTTGTCATCTAACATACAAATGCAGGTTTGGTAAGCCATATGAATTGCATCATGTATACTTAGTACATTCAAATGTACGTATGCATACTCTTGCCTATAGGATCTCACCATATAGGGACCGAGGGTTTTGATCATCCACCATACGTTGTTTAGTTCGGATCTCAAGTTTGGTTGTTGTGGTGAGTCCTATCTTCCAAGGAAAATCCACCATCCTTCTACCTATAGTGTTCTTGTCTATTTTTCTTACTTTAAGGGTGAGCTTGGGACATGTCTTGGCCCCCAACCTATCTTATGTTAGAGGCATTGTTGGATAACTTGTAAACTCCTTTATGTTTATATGCTAAGTGTTATGATTGGAGCTTATGTTATGGTTTGGTTATCTATTAGATATTGTTGTATGACTTGGATATGAATGTTGTGGGTTGATTACATGATATCGTGTGAAAAATCCTAACTCCCGAATTACCCCATACCGTGAGTCATACTTTTCTGCCCCTTAGTCTTTGTGTACTATGTGGTAAGTGATATCATGCTATACCCTTACCTATGGTATCCCCATAGCATGAGTCCTACTTACCCGTCCCTTAGAATTATGTGTCTACTATTTGAATGTGCTTCCAAGCAGATGATGTGAATTTGGATACTTTGAGGCTTGTTTGGGGACCTTTAGGTTTCCATTCGCCATGTCACTCTTACACCCTAGGTCCGGGTCATGATAGATCTATTACAGTTAGCTGAGTTGGTGATCCCTCTCTTGCTCTAGAGGACTCTCATTTACATTTCCATCTAGCTTTTAGAGTCAGACTTTAGACTTGCTTTCTTTTGATTTAAGGTACCCATAAGTCTGTCATTGGCACCAATTAACAGTTGATAGAGCCTTCATAGACTAGAGTTTATTTGTTAACTGGATATTATTTGAGCTAGTTCCTTTTATACTAATCTCATTGATTTGATTTGGACCATTTATATATTGACACTTGTCCACCCATTTACTATCTTTAGACTTCTGCTGATATGTTGAATATTGATCGAATGAATATGATGAGGTCAAGTCGTTCGCTTAGGGACTAGAAATAGTTTCTAAGTATCGTCCACATCCAGGGTACTCTCCAGGGATGTGATAGACATTGAAGATTCCAGAAGCACTTCTGGATAACTATTTTGATTAGGACCAAGTTGTTTTAGTTGAAACTCTAGAAAACAAAAAACTACAGCTCAATCAACAGCGGAAGCTGAGTACATAGCTATTGCAACTACTGTAAACCAAGCTATCTGGCTAAAGAATATGTTGAAGGATTTGGGCTATGAACAAACTGAAGCTACCAGGATCATGTGTGACAATAGTTCAACGATTTCAATCTCAAAAAATTCAGTGTTTCATGGTCGAATTATGCATGTAAAGATCAAGTATCATTTTATTAGAGATGTCCAAAAAATAAATGAAGTGTTGCTTGTTCATTGCTCATCCAAGAATTTGTTAGATGACATTTTCACTAAGTCTCTGCCAAAGGAAAGGTTTGAGGATATGAGGCAAAAAATTGATGTTTGTCAAGAAATGCCAAGGAGTTTTAACCAGTTTCTTAACCTCCAGCTTAGTATTTTTTATTATTTTTTTACCGTGTTTTTAGTGTACAGCTTTCCTATTTTCTAGCAAAAGAATTAGTCAAAGTTAGTTGCTTATTTTCAGAATTAGTGGTCTTTTATGGCTGATTAGTGGGACATTTTCCTATTGAATTTTATTCATTTTGTAAGTGGCTAAGAAATAGGAAATAATATCATTTTCTTGTATAAAATTCAGATGCTCTCTATGTTAATATTATGTTGGAATTGTAATCTCTTTTTTGTGCTTTTTATACTTAGTTCAATTTCAAGAGTATTTAGAGTTCTAACATCATATAGGCATTTCAGAGGTAACGTCAATAACTATCTATATCAAGTCATGAATGATATGATGTAGTATACCACTTATAGGCAAAGGATTGGATGTCCGATAAATAAGGCTAGAGATGCTAAAAGGCAAAGTACATGGAGGTTATAGTCACGTGGCCATATACAAAAGGAAAAAAATATGGGTAATGAAATCATGTAATTGATATAGACTTGGTTATATGGGACTAACATATTCCTAAACTACGGACCACAATTACTACTAATTAGAAGTTTCCAAGAAAATAAAAGGAAATAGACAATTTTTGAAAAATTATATTTGAAAGAGCAAGTGACTATTGCTTCTTATTTTATCCTAAGTAGTTTTGATATCATATGATCATTTTCTAAATAATTAGAAGGCAATACACAATTTTCAAAAATTATATTTGAAAGGGAAAGTGAATATTTTGTAGTTTGAGTAAATCATCTTGTACTTTTCTCTCGGACAAGTTCACATAATGCAGCCAAATGAGAAAATTCAATATCAGGATTATCACTGCAAGTAACAAATATATAAGCAATTAAATTAAATGTGAAGAAAATCATTGCAAGAGATAGACTTAATAGAAAATTCAACTTATCTTAGAATTATTAAATTTAGTATCTTTGGTAATATCATAGATGTGAGTTTAGAGAGTACTACATGTCATTTTTCATCCGTGACAAAACTTTCCCAACTTCATTACAACATTCCTCATTTGTTGAAATTGCAGATTGAGGACTTTCTGCTCTTTTAGAGATCATCAAATGAACAAATTGTTTATTGACCAAAATCTGCATAAACATCATGAATAAGGTATATTCGTTAAGTCTAATATAACAACCAAATTAAAATAAATATTTTTTAAAAAAAATTCTAAACAATATTGAGATGGTGACAAGGTAGATTCAACCCTCCTCAATATTTGACGAAGAAGTCCTTGTTGGAGTTCCTTCAGATGACTTATTGCAACTGCAAATCGTAAAAAGCTAAAAACAAAAAAAAACATAAGGAGATTAAAGAAAATAACAACACATAGATATAGAGCTACAATTTTTAGTTTATGAGTTTTGACTTTTAGATAACTCACTTTATTAGGTTTTGGATAAATTATTTATGCAATTTAAGTTTACTTTTAAATACTAACATAAGATTAGAAAATTTTACTAAATTTGTAAGCAAAATGATAGATCACATCTGATGGCATGATGCAAATGAAAAAAAGTATCTATTTAGAATGTTCTACTTTCACCTTCAAAGGTGAAAAGGGAAAAAATCACTTTAATTGAAAAAAGAAGATCAAACTCGAATACAAAACCAAAATTAACACATTACTAGTCTTACTTTTTAAGGATCGCAATCTCGCATGACAGCTTTTGAAGCAAGCTAGTCAAGCAATAACAGCGGGATCAGGGAAAAATGACATTTATAAAGCTAACATGATTCGCGATACCCTGTAAGTTCATAATTTTTTAGTTGTCATTACAAATAACAAGACAAGAAGATTGATCATTCTTTATCGTATTAACCAAAAGAAAAGTTGTATTAAACTAATCAAAATTGTTAGAAATGTTATTATAGATAAAATGGAAGTGACTCTAAGTAAATAAAATTTACAATCCTTTTTCTCTATTTACCTTGAGATGAAATCTCAAAAATAGAAATAAAGGACTGAACAACAACAACAACGTACCCCAGTGCCTCAAAAGGCTCCAGCTCATTGCGGGGTGAGGGGGAATCGGATGTACGCAGCCTAACCCCTATGTTTAAAAACATAAAGCAGTTGTTTCCAGATGACCCATGAGGAGCTCGAAAGTTGCATTAACTAACTGCTACTTCATAAATGAAAAAAGCGCAGATAGTTTAAAGAGTCATTTTACTTTATTCTATCATACTCCAAGGACTGAACAAAAATAGTTTAATTTATCGATGAAGTATTCTTCTAATCAATATAGTAAAATCACTTAATATATAAATCATAAATATAAGTACACATTTATTACATTTCAGTTAGAAAAGAAAAAATATTTTCACAATGCCATGTTTTCATATAATTGAATTAATGAAATACTAACATCATTTATTGTAAAAAAGTAAAATGATAAGAGTAAATTTAATTTCTTGTGATCTTGCATTTACTAGTTTGACTAGTTTTAATTAGGAGTGGCAGGAGAGATAATTTATTTGGGTATCTATCTAAATTTATTCATTTTAAATGAGTTGGTCATCCAACTCACTTAATATAGATAAAAATAGGTAAAACTCATATTTACATGGATAATAGAGGCTCATTCATAATGTAAATAAATTTTTTATTGGAAGAAGTTGGGGTGGGTGAGGGTAAGTAAAAATTTTTGAATTTGCTAAAAATTAAATTAACTCTTTATTGAGAAGGGGCAAAAATTAATTTTCTTTTTAACATTTGGGGGTAGGGGAGTGGATCGGTCAATTTGGTTTGATTTTATATATTATTAATTTGACTTATTGATTTTTAATTTTTAGACGTGCTAAACTAATATCAAACCAATAAAATTATTTTTATCTATTTTATGTTCTTAACAGTTCGGTGTTTGGTTTACCCAATAAGAATGATAATGAGAATTGTCTTAATAAAAGTAGATGAAGTATGGAAATGTAAACACTAAAGACTAAATACTAAAGTGGATAACTGATAATTTAGGTACCGTAAAGATTAAATAAGTAAAGTACTGTTATAATGTCCTATTACTATTAAATTACTAATATTTAATATTTATGAAGGAATCAAATACTAAATTATTGCACCTATAATCCAACAGTAAAAAATTATATCGAACCAATAACCCAATAATTTATTTTTCAAAAACATTAAAAATATGATAACCTAATAACCCAATAATGATAAACTAATAAAATTTTTATCGATTAGTTTGATTTTTGCACACTCTTATTTGGGGGGTAGGGGTGGGTCGTAAAAAGATTATATATATTTTTTTAAATGAAATTTTTTTTGTAGGGTGGGGGATAAGGAGACACTCGGAGGGTGGAGCGGGAGTTAGAGGTAAAAAAAAATTAAGTATTCTTTTTTGAAGAAAATAAATTAATTTTTTTTTTACTTTTTTATTTTTGGGGTCTTGGTGGGGGGGGGGGGTAAAAAACTTTAATATTTTTTTAAAAAATAAATTTTCTTTTACATTTTATTTTGTGTAAGGGGCTCTCAAGGGTGGGGTGGGGGACTCAGGGTGGAGGGATAAGGGTTGAGGAATGACCAAATGATTTGTTTTTGAAATTTTGAATATGATCTCTACTATAATATGTGTATCCATATTTACACATATTATCTATTAGGTAGCTTATTTTTACCCGTTTAAAATATTAATCAAGTTGGGTATTTTATTCATTTTACTTAACTCATATTTGATCGACTCATATCCAATTCGACCTACTTGTTTGCTACTCATAGTGTTGACACCCAATTTTTACCCTCTACGGTGTCAAATTAATCATCGGGACTTTATTTTTATATTATAATATTTTAAATATTTATTTATTAAAAAAATTATTATTAAATTTTTCTACGTGCACGCGCCCCTAATATTAAATCCCAACTGCCCTTC
>JAABOM020069868.1:0-37507 GCA_011800125.2 Solanum clarkiae | reverse complement strand
ATTAGTACATTTGAATGTACTAAGTATATACGATGAAATACAACAAGACATAGCCAACATATTCAAAATGTATAATCATAAGCAATTGATAAATATAATATCAATATGGCATGCATGATCAATGCTTGAGGTAAAAAATACTTATAAATTATATAACTTGCAACTATAGATTATATGTGCGGGAAGAGACCATAATCATAGGCCAAGCAACTACTACTTCGAATCCAACATATATCACCCCTTTGGAAGGTGCTTGAGGTATCTACCCCTTAACATGGTAGTATGGGAATGTCACCCCTAATAAGGTGGTCGAGGTACCTACACCTCAACGTGGTAGTATGGGCATGTCACCCCCCAACAAGGTGATCTAGGTATCTACCCCTCAGCATGGTAGTATGGGCATTTCACCCCCCAATAAGGTGGTCGAGGCATGTCACCCCTCAACAAGGTGATTGGACATATCACCCCCCAGCAAGATGTGATCAACTTGCAACACTATAGATACTTTTCAAGAATTTGATGCATACATACAATCCCTTAATCTTCCTAAAGTCACTTGAATTATAAACCACTTAATAGACTATTAATAACTTGAGAATCCTTGTCAAGACGTTTTATCAAACACTTGGTGGGTGTGTGTCGCTAGTTCAAAATCATGCAATTCAAGAATGAAATAATATGAGAAAACTCAATGTAAATCAACCGACCAACATATGTTAAAACCCTTGTGAAAGATACCTTGAAATCCATCTTCAAATATCATAATAGATCATAGTTTCATAGCTCAAAATATGCATAGTCTTAATAGACAAAAACCAATTCATAGTATAAGCTTGAAATCGACAAAATATATATTCAATCAATATTTATAAAACCCCAACATAATTTGTAATCAAAATACATAATAAAAGATACCCATTGAAGATACAACTTGAAAATATGCAATTTTTATAGAAATGGAGATTGGGATCCATGGGTGAAAGGACCCAATGGATGAAACCCACGTACCTCAAACATAGGTTTTCTTGATGTAGATTTGAAGGAGACTTGAAGCTTGAATGGAGTTCTTGAGATCCAAAATAAGTTTGGGACACTTGAATTTGGATGAAATATTTGGTTATGTCTTGGAGAGGGTTTTGAGAGGGTCTTGAGTGATATAGAGTTGAAAAATAGCTAAGTATAGGTTTTTTCATGCATAAGTAGGCATGTGGCTTTGACCCCAAGGCCCTTGGGCTGAAATAGAAAGTCTGGGAAAAATTGTACTAGTCTGCATCATTGGCACGACCCAGACCCATCGCGAAGGGCACTCCAACACTGATCCGCGCCCCTGGCACATCACAGCCAGGGCACGGATGGCTACTGGAATTTAAATTTTTGTGAAAATTATTTTTGGCTATGGGTCCTCTAAAATTGGGGTCATACTCATCTTCCAATCAATTTTGTCCCTTGATCAAGAATATAAAGTCAGATATTTTATATCACACACAAATTTTAAGATATATTATGATTATGGGCATTTCTGAAGCACATTTTTGGGCGTTTTAGTTTGTGAAATATGAAAAGTGTGAATTTTGGTTGAAAAAATTCCTTTTCTAGTACATGTGGTGTCGAGTGATGGTATTAAGGTGAATCCTAAGAAGATGGAGGTGATAAGAAATTGGCCTAGATCCATGGTGGGTTACCACCGGAGGTTTGTGAATAGCTTTTTTTCCATTGCTTCCCCTATGATAAAGTTGCCCCAAAAGAAGGCAAAATTTCTTTGGATTGATGAATGTGAAAAGAGTTTTCAAACTTTTTTGAAAGATAAGCTTGTCTTCACTCCTATCTTGGCTCTACTAGAAGGGTTGGAAGGGCTTGTAGTTTATTGTGATACCTCAAGAATTGGATTGGGGTGTGTTTTGATGCAAAATGGCAAGGTGATAGCATATGCCTCTAGACAACTTAAAGTACATGAGCAAAATTATCCCAGCCATGAGCTTGAATTGACGGTCGTGGTGTTTGCTTTGAAAATTTTGAATACATACTTGTATGGGGTTCATGTTGATTTGTTTACTGACCACAAGAGTCTCCAATATGTGTTCACAGAAAAAGATCTTAACTTGAGACAAAGAAGGTAGTTAGAGCTCCTTAAAGATTATGATATCAGTATGCATTATCATCCCAACAAAGCTAATGTTGTGGCCGATGCTCTAAGTAGAGTATCCATTGGTAGTTTAGCTCATATTGATGATGGTGACAAAGAGCTAGCCAGAGAAGTTCACCGGTTGGCTATATTGTGGGTTAGGTTGGATGAAGTTTAAAATAGTGATGTAGTGGTTGTTGATGGTTCTAAATCTTCTTTGATTGAGGAAGTAAAGAAGATCTTGACCTCGCTTTGATAGAGTTGAAGGCCTTGGTAAAGGATGGCAAAGTGGAAGTTTTCTCCGAAGGGGGAAATGGTGTGCATAGGTACCAAGATAGGTTATGTATGCCTATTGTTGATGAATTAAGGGAGTTGATCTTGAAATAGGCTCATAATTCATCTTATTCTATTCACCCCAGTTCTACAAAGATATATAAAGACTTGAGGGAGGTGTATTGGTAGGTGGTGTGAAGAGGGATATTCCCAAATTCGTATTCGGATGTCACAATTGCCAACAAGTCAAAGCCGAACATCAAAGGCCGGGTGGCCTAGCCCAAGACATAGAAATTTCTACTTGGAAGTGGGGAAGAGGTCAACATGGATTTGGTGGTTGGGATGCCTAAGACTAGAAAGCACTTTGATTCTATTTGGGTAGTTATGGATAAAATGACAAAGTCAGCTCATTTTCTACTGGTCAAAACCACTTATGGTGTCGAAGATTATGCCAGGTTATATATTCATGAGTTGGTTAGATTTCATGGAGTGCCCTTGTCTTTCATTTCAGGTCATGGTGCTCAATTCACTTCTTATTTTTGGAAATCCTTCCAAAAGGGTCTTGGGGCCAAGGTTAAGTTTAGCATGGCTTTCATTCTCAAATGGATGGTCAAGCTGAAAGAACAATCCAAACTCTTGAGGATATTCTTAGAGCTTGTGTTTTGGAGTTTAAGGGTACTTGGGATGAATATCTTCCACTTATAGAGTTTGTTTACAACAATAACTACCACTCAAACATTGGCATGGTTCCCTTTGAAGCTTTATATGGTAGGTGTTGTAGATCTCACGTTAGGTGATTTGATGTGGGGAAATGACATTGCGAGGTATGGATTTGGTTATGGAAGCCTTGGTGAAGGTGAGGTTGATAAGGGAGAGAATGAAAACAGCCCAAAGTAGACAAAAGTCCAACTCCGATTGAGAAAAAGAGATCTTGAGTTTAAGGTTTGTGATTGGGTTTACTTGAAAGTCTCACCCATGAAGGGTGTGGTCTGATTTTGCAAGAAAGGGAAATTGAGCCCAAAGTTCATGGGTCCTTATAAAGTTTTGAGGAGAGTTAGTAAGGTTGCATATGAGTTGGAGTTTCCAATAGAAATGAATATGGTTCAAATGATCTTTCATGTGTCCTTGTTGAGAATGTGTGTGGGTGACCCAAGTGCTTTAGTGTCCTTAAAGGTTGTGGGTGTTGTAGAAGATAATTTGACCTATGAGGAGGTCCCGGTGGAGATTTTGGATAGACAAGTGAAGTAATTGAGAAACAAAGATATAGCATCTGTCAAGGCCCATTGGTGGAATCAACAAGTTAAAACTGCCACATGGGAAGTCGAGGCGGACATGAAAAAGCGATACCTATATCTCTTCCACTCTACTCAAGCCGAAGGTAATGACTTAAGTCCCTTATGTGATTTCAATTCTTAAGTTTCAGCCCTCATGTCATTTTGCATGCATTCATGTTTATGGTAACACTTTTATGTTGATTTTTGACATTCATGTTGAGATTTTTGAAAATGATGTTTAAATGCAATTGTTGCATTCATGTCTGGTTGAGATCTTCGTAATTACTTCTCTAACACATGTTTCTTTGACATTTGGGGACAAAGGTTCCTAAGGGGGAGATACTGAAACACCCCTCATATGCTTCTGAATGCCCCATATTCGTAATTTTTATATATCTCAAAATCCGTGTATGATTTTGAAAATTCGACTTCATATTCTCGATCAGGGAGCAAAATTGAACGGGAAATGGGTATAACTCGAATTTTAGAAAACCCATAGCAAAAAATAATTTTCATGAATTTTTGAACTATAGTGGTTGTCCGCACTCTGGCCGCATCGCGCCAGGGGCGCGAAGCAGTATATTCAGCCAGGCACGATTGGTCTGCATCGTGCTAGGGGTGCAGACCATTGTAATATTTTCCTTGGTTTTCTTATTTTGCGCAAGGGCATTGGAGTCATAGCCCCATGCCCACTTAAAGGTAAAATCACCCATACTTAGCCATTTTTCAACTCTATAACACACAGAATCCTCTCTAAGACCTGTCTGAGACTCTATTAATTCTCTCAATAAATTTAAGGATTTCAAACTCAATTTTAGGACTCAAGGACTCATTTCAAGCTCTAAGTCTACTTCAAGTTCACCTCAAGGAATTCAAGGTAAGGTATGTGGGTGTTCATCTATGGGTCCTTTTACCCATGGAGTCCAACCTTCTTTTTTCATAAAAATTGCATGTTTTCAAGTTGCACTACCTATGGTTATCTTTTATTATGAAATATGTACATAAATCATGTTGGGGTTTTGACAAGTATTGATTGATCGTGCATGAATGTCTTTTTCAAGCTTGTTCCATGAATTAATTTTATCGATTGAGACTATGCATGTTTTGTGGTATGAAACTATGAACTTTTATGCTTTTTGTGGTGGATTTCAATGTACCCTACATGAGTATTTTACTATATGTTAGTGGTTTGATTTGAATTGAGTTTACTCATATTGTTCCACTCTTCAATTGCATGATTTTGAGCAAGTATCATGAACCCACCATGTATTTGATAAAACGACATGACAAGAATTCTCAAGTCATTTATGGTTTATTACATGATTTACAAGTTAAGTGACTTCACGATGATTAAGGACTTTCAAGCATGTATTGATTTCACGAAAATTACCTATGATATTATAAGTATCAACTTGAGCCCTATTCCAAGATTTTAACCTCTTGTGAGCCATTTATTTTAAAGCTAGGGATTGTGTACGATTGTTATCTACTCTCACGTACAAGTTAGGCTCACTAGTAGAGGTCAAGCATGTTTAAGAGCTACTTATGTCCTGTTATCATGTCTCTTAGAAGTTATTAAAGTTATGATTATTTCAAGTATTCCGTGGGATTTGACTTAGCATTGATTAAGGATTAAAATAGGGGCTCGGCTCAAAGGGTCTTTATATAAAGTCTTTAGTCTCTAAACTATGTGCCACCATAGGATTATGATTATTATTCTACTATACTAGTGGATACATCTAACTGTACCACACCTTGACGAGGGGTGACATGCCTCAGATTAGTCAATGTATGGTTTACCATGGCAAGTAGACCACACCTTGTCGTGGGGGTGATATACCTTGATCACCTTGTCGAGGGGGAGACATGCCGCGATCACCTTACCAAGGGGGTTTGACATGCCTTGGATTCCAAGGAGTAACTTGCTTGGTCTATGTCGGTTAAGGTCTCTTCCCACACATATATTATGTATTATGTAAGGTGAATGTTTTAAAAACATGTTTTATTTAAAGCATTGATCATACATGCCATATTAAGATTATATAACTATTGCTTTTGATTACACATTTTGAATATATTGTCTTATGTCTTTTTTGCATTGCACCCTGCATACTTAGTACATGCTAACATACTAATGCATACTCTATGTCGACATGATATCACCATATCAGAACCAAAGCTCCTTTTGATCCTCCTCCTCCTCCACATAGCTAGTTCAATTCTCAGAAAAAGCTTTGGTGAGTCCTCAAATCCGAGGATAATATCTATTTACTTCATGTTATATTGAGACTCCTTCTTATGTTGAATACTTATTAATATGAGGGTGAGCCCGGGGAGTATCTTGGCCTCCGCTCCATTTCAAGTTGGAGGTGTTGTTGGATACTATGATGTAATTATGCTATGAGCTTGACTCTTTTAAGATTTTGTGATTATCAAAGACGTCCCTTAGCCCCGCTCCTTTTTTTTTTTTTAAAAAAATTTATGACACTTGTTGATATTTATTTGCTTTTGCAATCAAGGATGTGCGAATGATATGCTAAGAGGCCTGTTTGGGGCCCTTTGGGTTCCCCATTCGCCGTGTCACGTCTAGGCCCTAGGCTTGGGCTGTGACAGCGCCGTTGCCAGGGAATACGACTAGACTTTGATTGAATTCACTAGTAGTATAATTTGAGTGTTAATTTCTTAGTTCTCTTGAATTTTACTTTTATTTTTATTTCTTTGCAGGGTATACTAGGTATTGTATATCCAATAAAAGGAATCAAGGCAATCTCTTAGCTCCAATTGATTTAGAGATCCAATGAATTTTAAGAGGAATGGCTCAAGCAAATGCCAATATCGCAGTTAATGAAGCTGTGAATCGAAATGTTGATGATAGAGATGTAAACCCACCTCCTTTAGAAATGATCCATAGCTTAGGGATTTCAATGACAATGCTTATCGGTGGAATCAATATAGACTAACCCTATGGCGATGGATTTTATCGGGGTTATTGTGTTGCCACCATTACCAACCAACACAAAGTTCACCATTTCTAGTGGGTTACTCCAAATTCCCCAAAACTGTGGGTTATTTGCTGGTTTACCATCTGAGCATCCACATAGCCATTTGTATAATGTTGCATTTATTTGTAGGAGTGCTATGGGAACACAAAATCTGTCTATGGATGCTGTGGGGCGTCATGTCTTTCCATTGTCTATTATAGGCAATGCTGTGTTGTGGTTATCTAAACTTCCACATAGTTTAATCACCAGTTGGGTGGAGTTGCAGAGGGCTTTCTTAGCAAGGATCTTTGTTAGGTCCAACAGATTTAAGATGAGGGACTGAATCATTAACTTTCAGCAATTCGATGGTCATTCACCCATTTCCACATGGGAGAGGTTTAATGCATGCTTGAGGAGTGCTCCGGGCCATAACATTTCAAACACAACACTATTAGAGAGTTTTTATCGAGCACTGAAGCCAGATAGTCAACTATATGCTAGTGCATTTATGGGAGGTTCCGTCTTAAGGAAATCATTTGCAGAAATTGCTGAATAGATGGACAAGGTGGCTGATCTTCACCGTGTGTATTCACCCATTTCCATATGGATGTCTTTGATAGGAGTTCAGAGCAAGCAAAAATAAATGTAGAGATCTTTCAAATGTTTGCTCAAAACAGAGCCGACCTAGAGATGCTAATGAAACAAAAGAAAGATCCAACCACTCTAGAGGGTAATCAGGGAAGCCACCATACTAAGAATATGATCCATAAAGAAGAGAGTGGTAGGAGTAGCTGATTCATGCTACCGCACCTCCATTATAAGGGTAATTGGAACTCTAGAGTTGAAGATATACTTTCCTAGTTGATAAAAAGGGTAGATACACAAGAGGAGACGTTGAGAGAGATCAAGTTCGATATTATCAAGATACACTACAAAGTGGATCAACGTTCTATGGAAATTCAACAACTTAATAACCAATTCGGACTTGTATCAACGCAACTAGATTAGATTCAGGGTGGCATGATGAATGGGGCAAAGTGTGGCTACAAGAATTCACCAAATCTTGAGGAAGTCTCAGTGTTCAAGTTGTCTAAGTCATGCCGCGACAATAAATCAGGCGCTACTGTCATGACCCAAGCCTAGTGCCTAGATGTGACTGGCAAATGCGAATACCGAAGGAACTCCAAAAAAGTCTCATAGCATATCATTACATATCCTTGGTCGCAGAAACAATTAAAATAACAATAAGAGATAAGCATAAACAAGAGAAATTGGGATTAAGGGGAGACTTCCATCATAAACATCAAGAAACAAGAGAGTCAAGTCCTGTATCATAGATACATAACATGTCCAACAACACCTCTACTACATAGATAAGAACGGGGGCCAAGACAAGAAACTGGGCTTACCCTCATAGTCAATACATACATAAAAGAAAGGTAGTCTTATTACATAGCATAAGATCATAAGCAACACCCCAGAATGGAGGACTCACCAACAAGCGTGAGTGAGACCGTACTAGCCACGTGGGTGGAGATGCTCAAGTGCAGCTCTGGTTCCTACATGGTGACATCATGTAGGAATGGAGTATACGTTAGTACATTTGAGTGTACTAAGTATGTGGATGCACTGCAACAAGATATAGGCATCATAATCAAAATACATAATTATAAGTAATGGATAAGCATAATAACAATATGACATGCATAATTAATTCTTGAAGTAAAACATGCTTGTAAATCATTCCAATTGCATAGAACATAGTACATAAGTGTGGGAAGAAACCTCAACTGACATAGAATAAGACCAAGCGAGCTATAACTTGAAATCTCGATGATTACTCCTCACCTATAAAAAGGTGGTCTACTTGGCAGCGTAAATCATACTTCAAACTTACAGGAACATGACCCAGTTTCATATAAAATAACCTTACTTACGGGAAGATGACCTAACTTTAGAAAGGATTTCATTAAGAAATTCACCTTACAGGAACACGACCCAATTTCAGGAAGAACCTCAAGAGAAAGTGTACTTAGTGGATCCACTAGTATTGCAAGGGTATAACATAATCCTATGGTGGCACATAGTTTAAAGAAAGAGAGAAAACCCTCCATCCATCGGTACTAAGTTTAATCCCACTGAATACTATAATAATCATACTTTAGTAACTTATGAGCAACATAGAATCCTGACACAAGTAGCTCTAAATCATTCTTGATCTCTAATGGTGAGCCCAACTTCAAACATAAGAATAGTTCATCATCAAACATCACCCTTGCATCAATATCAACATTAAAGGGCTCACAAATGGTAAAATCTTTAAGAAAGGGCTTAAACCCGTCTTTACAATATCATCAACATTTGCATGAGTTAAGCATATCTTTAGAAAGCTCATAATCATCATAGAGTTACTTGGATCATAAATCAACCAATAGATCATCAAAACCTAAAGAATCCTTAAAAAGACATTTTACCAAACACTTGACAGGTGTGTAATTCTAGTGTAAAACCATGCAATTCAAGAGTAAAATCATACTAGAAAATTCATTGTAAAACCATAAATAAGTGCTTGTAACACCCTCAAGAAATATACATCAAAATCCTTCATCAAATCTCACAATAGATCTTAGATTCATAGCTCAAAATATGATAAAACAATTATACTTTCACGAAATCCCAACATAATGTGTAGTGAAATTCATAATAAGTAAGACCCATGAGTAACTCAACTTTAAATCATGCAATTTTAGGTAAAAGGTATCTTGGGTATCATGGGTGAAAGGAACCCATGAAAGAAACCCAGATACCTTGACTTTGGAGAGTTTCTTGAAGAATATTTGAAATGGAGGCTTGAAGCTTGAATGAAATCCTTAGATTCGGATCAGTTTTGGAACTCTTTAATCTTGAGGAGGACTTGGGGCTTGACTTAGTTTCCTTGAATTCCAACAGGACTTCTTGAAAACCTTGAGAATGCATGGAGAATTAATGAATATTAGAGTGGAATTTGAGAGATTTTGGTGAGTTTTAAGGGCTAAAAACTGCTAAAGAATGAGGGATTTTCATTTATAAAGGTATGTAGTTATTACCCAATTGCTTTGGAGTAAAAAGAATAATTTTTAGAAAATTTTGAACTAGTCCACGCCGGGTCTGTGTCGAGGACCTATCACGGATAGCTACTATTCATAAAATTATTTTTCTTGGCAGAGATAAAGTATACGTTGTAGGTACTTATTGTCCCACATAATTTTTCCCTGTGAACAATAATATGAGACCGGATTTGCGAAATTCTACATTGATTTTAAGATATTGAAAAAACTACATCATAGAGTTTTTTCGAGCTATACAGAGGGTTGTTTAAATATCCCCAATTTGAAATATAAGAGAATTATGATTATGGGGAATTCCTAGGAAAGTGTGGGCCGTTTCAGCTACTTGGGATCCAATCCAAGGATTTTTGATATTTTACCTTGGTTCTGTGTTTATTTTCAATTTTTGGATTCATAGGTAGTTGTTTGGCTGTCTTTTGCTTGCTGTTTTTGACATGGGTTTTGTTGCATATAGGGTGAAATTACATTTTGTGATGAGTATAGAGGTTCAAGACTAAGCTAGTAGATTTTGCTTAGAATTACAGCTAGTGCAATCTCTATGACTGGGCTTACGAGTCGTATTGCACTTTATGACTTATAATCCTTTCTCGTAGGGAATTACAGTAACATGATAAGTGTGCACTATACTTATGAGGCAACTTTATGATCGTATATCAAACTACAAGTCGTAAATAGAATTTGTGGAATCCAGGTATGTTTTTGAATTTTTCTAAGGTTGAGAAATCTACGAGACCAGGACTTATGAGTTGTCGACCAAGCTACGACTAGTAATCGGGGTTTTGTAGACCCTGATCCGATAAATTTAAACATTGACTAAGGTACCATTATTTCTGATCATTGTTTCTGCTTCAGCGGGTGTTTTCTGGCAACAAATTTCGGCCACACCTTGGGTTTCTTGGCTACTCATTCTCTCTTTATTCTTCGAGTCTATCATCTCTTGTGGTAAGTGCTTGATTCAATTTTGATCCTTAAACTTGCCCTATCAGTATTTGGTGTGATGATGATTATGATGGGCTTGATTGTAAGCATGAATTGTTGGTGTATGTGATGTGTGACTGAGAGATTCGGGTTGTCATCAATTTAATCGATTGTTTGGGCCCTAAATTAAGTGTTATAGCTTTGATATTGTTGATTCAATGCCTATGATATCATGTTTCTTGTTTGAT
Organism: Solanum clarkiae; assembly: GCA_011800125.2. Classification (NCBI taxonomy): domain Eukaryota; kingdom Viridiplantae; phylum Streptophyta; class Magnoliopsida; order Solanales; family Solanaceae; genus Solanum; species Solanum clarkiae. The sequence goes on along the minus strand of JAABOM020069868.1, from coordinate 26,584 downwards.
TGAATGGTTGCAAATTGTTCGTGAGTGTAAATTGATTACAATAACATAAGAGTATGATAATGTTTGGGTCAAATTGATTTAGTCGGAATTGTACGATGATTAATGTTTTGTTGTGCCTATTGAACTATACCCCAAGTGTACATGAATGTGGTTGAGTGATTATTGCTTATAACTTGGTGGGTGGAACTATAGGTGCTTTTTCGTTTGAAAGAATTAAGGAAGGATTGAGATGATAGGGTATTGATACTAAATCCTTTTCGATGATGTGAATTTGTGAAATCATGTTTGAGGTACAAGTTATTATGTTCTTAACATATGGTGTTCATATGCTTGTTTCGATGCTTGTAGGATAGTATTTGAATTGTTCGTAGGGTTCTTGTGATGAGCTAGGGTAGTTCAGGTACCTGTAGTTTCTTGTTCGCAAGAGTCTTTTACGACTCGTAGATGAGTTTGCGTGTCATAATTGCCCCTTGTGGGAAGTTACAGTGACTTGAATTTCTGAGTATTCATAATACAAGACCTTCTACAAGTCGTATATCACTTTACGACTAGTAGATAGGTATCGTAGACTCTAGCCTGTTTTGAAATTACTCCCTAGAACTTTATACGAAACTATTTACAACTCGTACACCAAGTTACATGTGCTACCTGGGTCTCGTATAGTTTTTTAATGTTCAATATTGTTTTCCACCTCTGGTTTACAGGACCATTTTACTACTCATAGTTCTAACTACAACTCATAACTAGCTTTCGTAATGCCCTTCTACAACTGATCTAATTTAGTTTTTGTTTTCTATTTCTTGATTGTTGGGGCTAATTATGTTTTGTTTATGCTTAATTTTTAAGATACTATGGCTCCGTAAGGCAAACGTGCAGAGATTGAGGCTTATAGGAAGTAGCTTAGGGACAATCCCACTGATGATGAACAATCACCTCATCCAAGTGGGTTGGTGGAGACGTATGATACCCAGCCTGACCCAGCAGTACTTCAACCATAGGCGAGAGCTATGACCTAAGTTGGGAAGCCTCAGACTCAGCATGATAGTCCTTCCTAGTCTGAGAAGGAAGGCAGTGAGAGGATAGGGAGTAGCATGCCCAGATGACTAGGTCCAGAGATGAGTAGAGTTCGGAGGAGGGCTCCCAGGATAGAGGAGATGCCAAATCCTTAGTCGTACTATCATCTTCTTCAGCACTGGATGCTAGCACTCAGCAGTGGTGTGTTGAGGGCATGGAGGCCATATTTTTGGATACATACAGTCCAAAGAGCGGGGCGAACCCACCCGTTCGATATATGATGAGCCTCGAGTTATTGATGATAGATTGAGCTATGTCCCAGGTCTGAAGGACACGATGGCACGATATGGGCTAACGTGGTTGACGGAGAGGCTTGGATGATATGCCCCAATTCTGGTACAGGAGCTTCATGCTGCCCCGAGTTATTGATGATGGATTGAGGCATGTCCCAGGTCTGAAGGACACGATGACATGATATGGGTTCACGTGGTTAACAAAGAGGTTTGGACGAAATGCCCCGATTCTGGTATAGAGGTTTCATGCAACCCTGTGTTGTTGATGATGGATTGAGTCGCGTCCCAGGTCTAAAGGACACGACAACATGATATGGGCTCACGTGGTTGATGGAGAGTCTTGGATGATACACCTCGAATATGGTACAGGAGTTTCATACAATATACATAGCCACAATTCTTTGAGATCTTCCCAAGGGGAAGAGACCTCTAACACAATAGAGATTGACAAAGGTACGAGTGAGAGGGCGGTAGGTCGATATTTCAAAGAAGATGATCCACCGTGTACTGTTTGATCCCGAATATAGAGTTCTGAGATTGACAACTGAGTTTGAGTATAGACTAGGGTAGGCTAGAACCACATTGATTTCAAAGGATCCTGTACAGAGGACCGCGTTATTGAGATGGGTGGCCAGTCACAATGCAAAGCATGTTCTAGAGCCTTCTTAGGTCACCACACATATAGAGCCTATTGTGAAGGCTTCACTTTCTTTCCCCACCAAATTTTGGTAGGGCATTGTTCGATCCCGCATCCGACCTACTCTGGCAGATAATACTTTGACACTAGAGCGGGCGGTATTGGATTCCAGCATCTTTGCTGGCTACAGCACTGATTGGGCCCAGCTTATAATGGAGCAGATTTATAAATCAGCACTCAAGAGGATCACCTCCATTTCATTCCCAACTTTGTTCTACAAACTCTGTTTACATTCACGGGTAAAGATACTTCATCAGCTGGATCATTTAGTTGATGCACAACATAACCTGGAGGCTGGCCTAATAAAGGTCGCTGAGAATCTGGTGGCAACCCAGCGAGCACCACCACAACTACCGATCTTCTTCCCGGAACTACCTCCGAGGGTTCAGCGATTGCCACTACTACTAATCTAGCTGCTACTACTGATGAGAGACCCCAATAGCCTGAGACCGTCAAGGTTGAGAGGGGTCCAACTATAGGTGTTGCTCTACTAAAGGCCAGTACTTCACAAACTCCTACACTAGGTATGGTTTATGTGTTCGTCATTTTGATTCAGGCTATGGTGTCGTGTCTATCACGTGTTGAGACCCAGTTGTCTCTGCTTATTCAACATCTTAGGCCATGGGTTCGGAAGACTATTGCGGACTTAGAGGAGCGGTGTAAGGCATTCACCGTATCTACTATTAATGAGCGTTATTCCATGATGGATGCTCGCTTAAATGCCTTTGAGGACTAGGTGCAGAAGAGGTTAGCCAAGGCCCGACCTTCAGATTTGTCAACCATACATGAGGAGATTACAAAGCTTACGACTAACATGACAACTTCACTTGCGGCGCTCGTGACATTACCAGAGTCTACATATATATAGAGCTGCTATTTGATTTATTCGCCTCTACGGAGCCAAATAGACTTCTATTAGGAAGCACCCTTGCACAGATGAGGACCCTATTTAGAGAAATGTATGTGCAAAGCACCTCAAAGATGACGAGGATGTTGAGCAAGAGTAGGACAAGCTCGAGTTGGCCCTGAGGACGTCAAGGCTAGAGGAGGAGATGAGGCTAGCCCAGGAGAATGATAGGGCGATGGGTATTGGCCCATTCGGACAGAATTCGACTGCTGAGCATACTACCGCACAGATGGAAGATGACCAAACACAGCCTGAGATAGGAACTTAGGTGCTGAGGTATGTTTTCGACCCCTACTATTATATTCTTACTTGACTTGGTGCATTGAGTACAATGCACAATATTTTCGATGGGGTATAGGTAGTTATGGGCCTTGGTGAAATCTGAGTAGCTTATGGTCCAAAACTACCCAAATTTTGATCCTGAGGTTTTCTTGCCTGTGTTTGTTTTCCTCGTGAATATTTAATTTGTGTTCAACTGGCATGTTTAGATGTTTAGATAATATTTGTAGCATACATTACTAATACCTATGACATATAGCATGTTTTATTTCAAAAATTGGTACCCACCAAAGTTTTTTGGTTACTAGGTGAATGGCAACCATGCATTTTTGGGTATTTGGCAATAGTTATTCTAATAAGTGAGTGTAATTAGAGACACGAAACATGATTTGTTAGTTGCTTGTTGACAATGTATGCACTGCCATGTGAGTGTATGCTTATTTTGCTAATTCAGAATTTGCCTTGTTACTCTAAGTTAGATTGTAGATTGAATGAATTAGGAAGGGATCTTAGGCCTTTGTTCTTTAATTAGTCCACTTTAGCCTAAATAACCAACCAAATGATGCTTTATCCCTTGATCCAAATACTTGAGACTCACATGAACCAATTCTTTCAGAAACACCTAATAAGCCTAACCTTGTCTAGTGATAAACCTTCAATTTGGCCCTGATCTTTCCTTGAAAATTGTAAACCGTTATTGAGGCAAAAAGCCTAAGTTGAGAGTGGCTATCAAAAGTGGCCCTGGTTTAGGAAATGGATATTGCGTACTTCAATATAGGCTAAAAGCCTAAGTTGAGGTGGCCTATGTAGGGGTAAAATTAAAAAAAATAAGGTGGTGAGTTGAGAATGAGGAGAAAAAGTGGAAAATCATGTACCGGGTACAAGAAAAAGAAAAAGATGCCTTAGATTGAGACTAAAATCAAAATGAAGTGTAAAATGAGAAGAAAATACCCGGAAAAGCTTGAATGTTGAAAAAAGGGAGAAAAGGTGGAAATGTTGGAGTTGGTGAGGTGAAAATGTTGATATATGTAGTTCAAGGACGGCTTCTAGTCACTATTTTTTCAAAATGTCATACTAAAGTCCCCTGAGCCTACATTACAAGCCTAGAAAGTCCCAAAGTGATCCTAGTCCAGTTGGTTAAAAATTTGAGTCATGAGTATACGGGCAAGCCTATGACATTAGTCATTATGTATGAACATCTTTTGTGAGAGTGGGTGTGTTTGTACAGTCCCAAAGCTAAATTTGAAATTGTCATTGAGTGTTAAAATGAGACTTCTTTCTGTGAGGGTACTTGCATTGCATTGTTAGAATTTGACTTGTTAAGTGATTGTGGACTGTTGATATTCCTTTGCTCGTCATGGTTGTTTTGTCAAATGTATCAATGTGCTTTAGTTTACTATAACTACCTGATCTTGTTTTGCAAAGTTGGTGTGGATACTTGAGTTTGAAGTGAGTGAGATGTATGCCATTGGGTTGAGGTCTGTGTGTTGCTATGTTATCTATATCGACTGAGTCATCGCTTGAGGACAAAGAATAATTTTAAGTTGAGGGTGTTAATGTACTTCCAAAATACAACACATTTTATGCTTAAAACTTGGAATTTTATGTGTTCTAAATGCGACTTTTTTGTGGTTTTTATCTATTTTTTGTCCTTGTTTTTGTAGGAAAACATGATTAGCATGATTTTGGAAAAGTTGCAGACTTTTTCTGGTTTTTGAGGACATTACGAGATCCTTTATGAGTGGTAGAGCCTTCAACGAGTCATAAAGGTAGTTTCATGAAGGTTTTTAGTGTTGGGTGAAAGTCTGAAGTTCAGCTATACGAGATCCCTATATGAGTCGTAGATCATTCTACAAGTCGTATAGAGGGGTTTCATGAATATATCCATAGATGGACCAGAAGATGCATGTGAAGTCCATGAGAAGTCAATATGAATCACAAATTAGACTACGACTCATAGAGTAAATCTATAGAAGTGAAGTCCAAAATTTAAGAAGCTGAATGCAAAAGCTCGATTACGACTCGTAAACCTAGTTACGAGTCGTAATTGTGAGCCGCAAAAGTCGCCAATCAATTTTTCTAATATTTTTAGGGGATTGTCTATAAATACTATAAATAGTAAATTTTAGGTCATTAGGAGCAGACTTTTGCAGAGAACGAAATTAGAGAGTACATTTTTAGGGTTTTATACTTGGAGACTAAATATTGGAGAGGAGAATACACTTGTGAATTCATTGTATCTTTCAACTTGTGATTTTCAATACAAATTGGGTTTGCTTGTTCTTCAATCTATTTGGGTAAGAGATTAATTATGTTTTATCAATTTATAGTTTCTTTATATACCCATGACATGAGTAGCTAAACCCACAACTTGGGGTTGTGGGAACCATGAAGATCTAACCAAATAGATCTGGATTATTTGCAATTCTTAGAATAAGTATTTATATGTATTAATCAATTCTCTTCATTTTGCATGTTTTCTAGTGGTGGCCAGCATTAAACTTGCATAATGTTACCTTCCGATCCAAGTAGTAATGAATAGAAAAAGAGATTGGCTAATAGCATCCAAAGATGTGTTCTCGTCTAATCAACTGAACTAGACCAAGAGAGGTTGACTGGGACTATGGATAATGTTAGTATAACATACTATGAAGATGGTCCAAGTCCCATAGTGAAATTCGACCTTCACCTTTGACTAAAGGGTTTGTAGAACTTAAATTACCATCTTGCATGTGATATTCTAGTTGAGAATTGTGATATCCGCGGATGTTGAGTTAGTCAATCATGGGAAACACAACACCCAAGTTTCTCTCCATTATTAAATATCTTCCATTTTAGTTAGTTTAGTTTAATTTCTTATCAATCATTGCAACCTCTTCCCCCTTTATGGGGAATTGAGTTGTTTAATACTTGAATTGTTTACTAGTGAATCAGTTTGAAAAGTCTTTGTATTCTCTGTGGGATTTGACCCTAATCTTAGTTAGGTTTATTACTTTGACAATGATTGCTTTGTCCTCAAAAGAGAGGTGTAACTTGAGCGTGATCACATGGAGATTTTATGAAGCTATTTATATGATGACAATATGAATTAATTTTATGATGATATACCTTTTCATATGATTAAGCATTGAAAAGTCATGTAAAATCTATGCTTTATATGAGGGTTTGATGATTCCCTAACCAAGTTTTATTATGTTTTGGTGGGTTCTTCGAATAGTGAATAAGTAATTCTATTTGGTAACTCTCATGACATTTACTCATGATTTGCATGGTTTTATAGTTTGTACATGAACCCACCATGATTTGAATAAAGATGTATACCAAGCTTTTATGAATGTGTGAAGGTCTTATGACAAGTTATGTGAAATCAGGAATGATATGAATTAAATGACTATTTTGCATGTTATGAAATGCAAAAGTATTGTAAAAGTTGTGAAAACCTATAGTGATGTTAAGAAGCTTTGGTTTTGATGAGTTACTCTAGTTAACTATGATGATATTATGATACTATGATGTTTTGCATATTTTGGCTATAAGTATGATTTGAGTATTTCTTGGAATTGTGACCTAGCACCGAGTGGACCTTGGTAGATAACCATTATCTTATAACTATATTGCCACCATAGGTTTATGAATTAGCTAATGGATCTAGGGGTGTGCAAAATCTGAATTGACCAATAAATCGAACCGATAAAAATGTTATTGGTTTATTTTTATTAGATTATTAGGTTATTGAGTTTTTAATATTTTAAAATTATTATTGGGTTATCGATTTTTACTATTGGGCTATTGGATAAATCGATAACCCAATAATATTATAATAATTTAGTGTTTTATCCTTTTATAAATATTAAATATTAGTAATATGACACTATATTAATGCTTTATCTATTCTCATTTTAATGGTACGTAAGTGATTAATTATCAACTTTTGTATTTTCGTTTTTAATTAACTAATTATATATTTTACAAGTTTGTAAACATAGTGCTCGTACTCTAGCTGCTTCTTATTAATGCAAATTCTAATTATCATTCTTATCGGGTAAATAAAAAGTTGAATCGTTAAGAACTTAAGATCGATAAATCGAAAATTGATAAAGTTTATCGGTTTCTTGTTGGTTTAGAATATTTAAAAATCAAAATTGATAAACCAAACCAATAATATATAAAATGAATTGAACGGACTAACTCATACCCTAAATGGATCTATATAGCTTAAGTTACCTGATTGACCAAAAATGGTGGTATTCCCGTATGACATATGTGAATCAAATACCGAAAAGAATGGTGTTTCCACAAGGTTGAGATGATATGTATACTGATATGGGTGGTATTTCTATAAGGTGATTACAAGGCACTTTCCAAAATGGGAGAGTTCCCATAAGGTGAGCGTCTAGTTTACCCTGGCAAAGTAGACCACTCCTAGTCCGGTGTGGAGATAATATCAGGATTTTAAATAGTAGCTCACTTGGACTTGTATGCCAATTATGGTCCCTTCCTATATATGTGCGTTACATTATATGACTTGATGATTCCTCATGCATATTTGACCATTGCATTGAGCATGCATGACATATTGAGCATGTATCCATCGATTATGATTATGCATATTGTTTAAATTATGGCTTATGTTCTTTATTGCATTTGTACTTTGCATACTTATTACATTCCAAGTACTAACACATACTTTTTGCCTACATGATCTAAACATGTAGGGACCGGAGCTCCTATCCATCCTCCTCTACATGGCTAGACGATTCGGTTGAAGACCTCTTTTGGTGAGTCCTCCACTTTTGGGGACAATAGACATTTCCTTTCATGTTTATTAAAGACTTCTCTATGGATATTTTATCTTTTGAGGGTGAGCCCGGGAGATGTCTTGGCCCCCATCCCATTTGGATTAGAGGTGTTGTTGGATATTTTGACGTTTGGTTATGTATAATTATGAGCTTGACTCTTATGCTTTTGTATTATGATTGATTTCCCTTAGTCCCTTACTTCCCTTTGCATTAAATTCTTGTTGTCTGGATGAGATGAAAGTCCCAAGTCCCAAGTTCCCCCCATAGCATGAGTCATACATACCCGCCCCTTAGATTTATTTGTTATGTGATTCATGTTTATCCCCCTCCCTAAAACATCCCCATAGCGTGAGTCCAAAGCCCCATTCCCTTGAAAATTATGTTCTACGTGTTTGTTGCTCTTTTATGCTTCCACTAAATCAAGGATGTGTTATACATGCTTAAGAGGCTTGTTTGGGATCCTTTTGGGTTCATTCACTATATCACGTCTAGGTCCTTGATTTGGGGTGTGAAAAAACTTGGTATCAGAGTACTAGATTTGTAAAAGATCCTCAGAAATCCAACACAGCGCGTCAAGTAGAGTCTTGTTCATGGTTGTGATGCACGCCACAACTATGAATGGGAGGCTTCGAGGTGTTTTAGGATTGAATCATTTCTTAATACTCTATGTCATGATATAGATTTGAATGAAGGTTTCCTATTTCTAATGGATGGTCTTTTGCTCTTTTATATCATGCGTCAATGATGAGCGGCTCAAAGAGCTCCTACTCCCGAGGATGAACCAGCTCATTCGGCTCACAAATGCCCCAAAGGGATGAAGGGGTCAACCATTCTGAGTACCAGAATATGGTCACATAATTGGCAAGGTCTATGGCCAACCAAGGAGTTCAAGCTCCTCATGCTCCTACCTCGCCTCAAGGGAGAGAGATTTCACAAGAATGAAACCTCTAGAGTTCTATGACTGCAAAGTTGAAGAGGACCCCCAAGAGTTCATCGATGAGGTGTACAGTGTTCTTGATATAATGGGGGTTAACTCGGAGGAGAAGGCGGAACTAGCAACCTATCAATTAAAAGGCATTGCATAATTGTGGCTTGTTCAATGGAAGGGTGAGAGAGGGGATGAGGAGCCTATCACTTGGGAAGAATTCAAGGCCACCTTCCTCAACAATTTCTTTCCTATGGAGCTAAGGGAGGCAAAGATGACGGATTTTATGAACCTCAAGTAAGGTTCTATGAGTGTTAGGGAGTATTCTTTGAAGTTTAACAACCTCTCCGAGTATGCTCCTCATTTGGTTGTTGATCCTAGGGCAAGGATGCACAAGTTTGTATCGGGTGTGTCTGACTTGATCAATGAAGAATGTCACACCGCCATACTCATAGGGAATATGTACTTGTCTCGACTCATGACTTATGTCAAGAAACTTGAAGGGGAAAAGCTTCGAAAGAGGAGTGGTGAGTCCAAGAGCACTCAGTATGATGGTGGTTTCCAAGGTAATAAGGGTGGTCGCTTCCAACAAGGCCACAAGTTCCAAGGCCAAGGGTCCTTCAATGCCCAAGGTCAAAGATTTGCTAATTATAGGGTGCCCGAATCTAGAGCTCAAGGTAAGGTGGTAATGGTGGTCAAACGTTCCTCGGTGTGAAAGGTGTGGTGAGAATCGTGATGGTAGATGTTACTAAGACATGGGTGCTTGTTTTGGATGTAGCAAAATGGGCCACAAAGTTACAGAGTGTCAAAACAAGGGTAGATATGGTCTTCCTCAAGGACAAAGTGCTCATGGTGACCAAAGGGCACAAGGTGCCCAACAGGGAGGTGCTCCACGTCACATGTAACTACCCCAAAAAGTGCCCGAAAACATGCCTCGGAATGCCCAGAATTTTTATTTTCATATATATCAAAATCAATTTGCTATTTCAAAAATCCAACTTCATATCCTTGTTCAGGGGGTCAAAATTAGGGGGAAAAGGGTCTAACCCCGAATCTAGAGCAATCGAATCACAATTTCAAATTTTCAAAAATTCAATTTCCAGAATCGATCTGCAACATCACCATGATGTGCAGCTATCGCGGACATATGTTAATTTGACCTCTGTTGTAGGTACGCATCGCAGACCAGATGGGAACCTGTGTATTTTGTTGCCAGTGATTTCTATTTTGGTCGAAGGATTTTCGGTCTTGGGCCTAAGTGTTCCCAAACGTGTTTTTATCTATACTTATCCAAATTTCACCCTTATATCAACCTAAACATTTGCTAATACTCCCCAAAAAACTTAGCCATATTTTCACTCCAAAATTTAAGTCTCAAAACCCTCATCTGAAACTAAGGATTTCCTTCAAGCTTCAGGCCTCCATTTCAATCTTCACCAAAAGCTTCTCCAAAGCTATGGTATGTAGGTTTTAGCCATTGGATTCTTCCACCCATGGTGCCCTAATCTCCTTTTTAGTTAATTTTCATAAGTTAAAGTTGATTTTACATGTGGGTCTTGTATATTAAGAAATTTACCGCACAGTGGTTTGAGTTCATGAAAGTATGGTTGTTTTAGCATGGTTTGAGCTATAAATCTTGGATCTAATATTGGAATTGATAAAAGGTTTTGATATGAATGTCTTGGGGGTGATGCAAGGTGTTGATTGATGGTTTTACAATAAATTTTCTTGCATGATTTCATCTCTAAATTGTATGGTCTTTTACCCCCATTACATCCCCTAAGTGTTTGATAAAATGTCCAATTATGGGTTCTTGAGGAGTTAAAGGTCTAAAGCATGAGGTATGATATGAATGACCATATGATGATGAAATGAGCTTATGTATATGATATACTCTATATAAATTGTTGCATTAGACCATGCCCAATTCGGGGGGTCTAAGAACTTGGATAACCGAGATGGGGGTTTGTACCCATTAACGTAGGGAAGGGTTAGTACTTCTCCACCTAGTGATAAAGTAACATCATCACCAATCTAGCTGGGGGTTTGTACTCATCTACCAAGTGAAGGATTAGTACTTCACAACCTAGGTGATGGGGCGGTATTATCACCAACCGAGTTGGGGGTTTATACTCATCAATCGAGTGAAGGGTTAGTACTTCACCATCTAAGTGATGGGGCAGCATCATCACTAACCTACAAAGGGATTTGCACTTTGGAAATCTAATTTGGTCTATTCTACACGTATGATATCTTATATGAGCAAGAGTTTCTTAAGCATGTTTCACTTTAGCATTCGTCATACATGCCATATTACTATATTATATCTATTTCCTGTTGTTATGCATTTTGATTATGATGCTTTTTTGTTATTGCATTGCATCCTATATACTTAGTACATTCAAACATACTAACGCGTACTCTTGCCTACATAATATCACCATGTAGGAACTGGAGCCTAAGTTGATCATCCTCCTCCTCCATGTGGCTAGTTTGGTGCTACTCAAGTTAGTTGGTGAGTCCTCTATTTCGGGGACCTTGGTCAATGTTTTCCCTTGCTTTGTATTGATACACTCTACTTTATGTTCTATTTTGACTATGAGGGTGAGCCCAATTACCTTGTCTTATCCCCCCACTTAATTATGTATTTAGAGGTGTTTGTTGGATAAGTTATATATCTATGATATGAGCTTTAACTCTTTGTCTCTTGATGATGATATTTTACAAGCTATCCCTTAGCCCCTTTGCCCCTTATTCTTACTTTATGTCTTTTACATATTTTCGCGACCAATGATGTGTAATGATAAGTTAAGAGGCTTGATTGGGTTCCTTCGGGTTCCCCATTCGCAGTGTCACGTATAGGCCCTAGGATTGGGTCGTGAAAAACTTCGTATCAGAGCACTAGGTTGATAGATCCTCGGAGTCCAACACACTGCGTCGATTAGAGTCCTATTCATGCTTGTGAAGTGCGCCATGACTATGGATAGGAGGCTATGAGACATTTTAGGAAATGTTTGCCATCTTCATATTCTAAGTCGTGCTACAGAGTTGTGATAAATTTTTCTCCCATAACGATTGTTCTTTTCTATGTTAGATCATGCAAAACACTAGAGGAAGACGGGCCCAAACTCCCGAGAAGCAACCTACCATTGGTGAGCTTCGGGATGCTCTCACTATGCTTGCCCAAGTTATGGCCAACCAAGTCAATCAGGGGACCCCAAGCCCCTCATGCTACTACATCGGGAGCTAAGGTAAGAGACTTCATGAGAATGAATCCTTCGATTTTCCATGGGTCAAAGGTTGATGAAGATCTATATTTCATTGATGAGGTCTACAAAATCTTGAATATCATTGGTGTTGGGCCAAATGAAAAAGGCGGAGTTGGTGGCGTACCAACTCAACAGGGTAGCCAAAATTTGGTATGAGAAATGGAAGGAGGAGAAGGGAAATGGTTATGTGGTGGATTGGGGAGAATTCAAATTGGCCTTCCTTAATCAGTTCTTCCCTCTTGAGCTTAGGGAGGCAAAGTTGATTGAGTTTATGAATTTGAAATAACGTGCTATGAGTGCAAAGGAGTATGCCCTCAAATTTAATCTACTTTCAAAGTACGCTCCTTACATGGTGGCCGATCCTAGATTTAGGATGAATAAATTTGTGATGGGGGTCTCCGACTTGGTGAGTGAAGAATGCCAGTCTGCCTTAATTAGTGGTGACATGGACTTGTCTCGGTTGATGACTTATGCCGAGCAAATGGAGGAGAAAAAGTTGAGAAAAAGGAGGGGCCATAAGGCCAAGAGGAATCCCTTTGAGGGTAAGTTCCAAAAGGGCGCTAGATTTCATCAAGGCCAAGGGTTGTCTCATGCTACTAATGGGGGTTTGCCAATGACTTCCTTAGGCCTCAAGGTTTGGTGTTGTGTCTTCTATTGATATGTGTCCTAGAGGTGGGAAGAGTCATACTGGCCCATTTTTGAAGGGTTCTAATGCATGTTTTGGCTGTGGGGAGCTTTGTGACAAGAAGATAGATTGCCTAAGAAACCGTGGCAAAGTCTGGGGTACAAATACGGTTCTATTGGGTAGAGGTGGTCCTCAAGGTGGTGCCCCAAGGTACAACTGGTTTTATGATCTACATGAAAGGCAAGGAGTTGGTGAGGTCCCTAACGTTGTTATCGATATGTTGAAAATCTTTGACTTTGATGTGAATCTTTAATTGATCCAGGTGCTAATTTTTCATTTGTTATCGCTTTTATTGCTAAAAAGTTTCATATTGTCCCCGAGTTATTGCATGAGCCATATGAAGTGTCTACTCCTATTGGTGCCTCCATTGTTTCTAGGAAAGCTTATAGGAATTGTCCTATTTGCATTTTGTATAAGTTGTTGCCTTGTGATCTTGTTGAATTAGACATGGTAGATTTTGATATCATTCTTGGGATGGATTTGTTGCATGCCTACTATACTTCTATTGATTGTAGAACCCATAGGGTCAAGTTTTAATTTCCTAATGAACCCATCCTTGAATGGAAAAGTCAAGATGTGGTGGTCATGGGTAGATTCATTTCATGAATTAAAGTCCATAAGTTGATTTCTCGGGGATGTTTGTATCATCTTGTGAGGGTTAAGGGTGTAGAGTCCAAAGTCCCTTCCATCGAGTCGGTCCCCATTGTAAATGAGTTTCTTGATGTCTTCCCAAATGACCTTCTCGGTGTCCCCCCTCAACGGGAGATAGAGTTTGGCATAGATCTCCTTCCTGATACTCAACCTATCTCTATTCCCCTTTACCATATGGCCCCGACGGAGTTGAAGGAGTTAAAAGAGCAATAGAAAGATTTGTTGGAAAAGGGATTTAGTAGACCTAGTTAATCACCTTGGGGTGCACCGATGTTGATTGTAAGGAAGAAGGATGGGTCACTTAGAATGTGTATTGACTACCGGCAACTCAATAGGGTCACTATAAAAGATAGATATCCTCTTCAAGGATTGATGATTTATTTGACCAACAGCAAAGGGCTAGCTTCTTCTCTAAGATTGATCTTATGTTGGGGTATCGTCAAGTGAGGGTGAGGGAGTGTGATGTTCCTAAGACGACTTTCTAGACTAGATATGGGCATTATGAGTTTGTTGTGATGTCGTTTGGGTTGACCAATGCACCAACCATCTTTATGGACCTAATGAATACCTTACCTTGATTCCTTTTTTGTGGTCTTCATTGATGATATATTGATCTATTCACTAGTAGGGAGGAGCATATGGGTTATTTGAGGGTTGTGTTACAAAGGTTGAGTGAGGAGAAATTGTATGCCAAATATGACAAGCGTGAGTTTTGGTTGAAAGAGGTTGCATTTCTTGGGTCATACGGTGTCGGGGGATGGTATAAATGTGGACCCTAAGAAAATTGATGTGATTAGAAATTGGCTCAGACCATTGACCCCTTCGGATTTTAGGAGCTTCTTGGTCCTTGCGGGTTACTATAGAAGATTTGTAAATGGGTTCTCCTCCTTTGCTTCCCTTATGACCAAATTAACTCAAAAGAAGGTTAAGTTTGTGTGGATCGATGAATGTGAGAGAAGCTTCTAAACATTGAACGATAGGCTTGTATTTGCTCCTATATTGTCACTACCGAATGGGCTTGAGGGTTTTCTTGTGTATTGTGATGCATTTAGAGTTGGTTTAGATTATGTGCTAATGCAAAATGGCAAGGTCATAGCCTATGATTCTAGACAACTCAAGGTGCATGAAAAGAACTACTCCACCCATAACCTTGAATTAACTGTCGTTGTGTTTGCATTAAATATTTGGCATCATTATTTGTATGGGGTGCATGTGGATGTATTCATCGATCATAAGAGCCTCTGATATGTCTTCACTCAAAAATATCTCAACTTGACACAAAGAAGGTGGATAGAACTTCTCAAAGATTATGACATGAGTATGCATTATCACTCGGGTATGTCAAATGTGGTGGCAGATGCTTTGAGTCGGCTGTCCATGGGTAGTTTAGCTCATGTTGATGGTAGTGATAGGGAGATAGCTAGGGAGGTGCATAGATTGGCTAAATTGGGGGTTAGGTTGGAAGATATGGGTAATGGCATTATTGTTATTGATGGTTCTAAATCTTCTTTGGTTGATGAGGTGATAACAAAACAAGATCTAGACTCCTCCTGCTTGAATTGAAGGCCTAGGTGAAAGTGGGTAAAATAGAGATTTTCTCCCAAGGGGGAGATGGGGACCTTAGATACCAAGGTAGGTTGTGTATGCCTTGTGTTGATGGTTTGAGGGAGAAAATTCTTGATGAGGCCCATATTTCTTCTTACTCTATCTACCTTGGTTCCACCAAAATGTATAGAGATTTGAGGGATGTGTATTGGTGGGTAGGCATGAAGAGGGACATTGCCGAATTCTTTTCTAGTTGCCATAGTTATCAACAAGTCAAAGTCGAACACCAAAGGTTGGGTGACCTAATCAAAGACATAGAGATTCCCACTTGGAAGTGGGAGGTGATTAATATGGATTTTGTGGTTACGTTGCCTAAGACTAGAAAAGGTTTTGATTCCATTTGGGTTGTGGTTGATAAAATGATGAAATCGGCTCACATTCTATCGGTTAAGACTACATATGGGGCTAAAGAGTATGCAAGGTTGTACATCCATGAGTTAGTGAGGTTACATGGGGTTCCTTTATCCATCATATCGGATCATGTTGCATAATTCACTTAGCACTTTTGGAGGTCTTTTCAAAGGGGTCTTGGTACCAATGTTCACCTTAGTACAACCTTTCACCCTCAAACGGATGGCCAAGTTGAAAGGAAAATTGAAACACTTGAGGATATACTTAGGGATTGTGTCTTGGATCTTAAATATAGTTGGGATGATCACCTTTCATTAATTGAGTTTGCCTATAACAATAGCTATCACTCTAGAATCAATATAGCTCCATTTGAGGCTCTTTATGGGAGGCATTGTAGATCACTAGTGGGTTGGTTTGAGGTTGGAGAGATGGCTTTATTAGGACCAGATCTGCTTATGGAGGCTCTTGAGAAGGTTAGGATAATTAGGGAAAGGTTAAGAACAACCCAAAGTTGTCAAAAATCCTATGCCAATGTAAGAAGGAAAGACCTAGAATTCCAAGTGGGTGATTGGGTCTATTTGAAGGTTTTCCCAATGAAAGGTGTGGTCCATTTTGGTAAAAAAGGGAAGTTGAGTCCAAGATATGTTGGTCCTTATGAGGTGATAGAGAGATTTGGCAAGGTAGCTTATGAGTTGAAGTTTCCTAGTGAAATGAATTTGGTTCACCCGGTGTTCCATATCTCTATATTGAGAAAATTGTTGGTGATCCTAATGCCATTGTACCTCTTGATGTCATGGATGTTGTTAAGTATAACATGACTTATGAGGAGGTTCCGGTTCAGATCTTGGATAGGCAAGTAAAGAGATTAAGGAACAAAGAGGTGGCATCCATTAAGATCCTTTGGAGGAACCAACAAGTCGAAAGTGCTACATGGGAGGCCGAAGCAGACATGCAAAAGCGGTATCCTTATCTTTTCCACTCCACTCAAGCCTGAGGTACTAATCCTAAGTCCCTTATGTTATTTCAAGTCTTATATTTTAGCCCCTATGTCATTCATATGCATTCATGTTTAAGTAGGTAAAGTTATGATGATTTTACACTAATGTTGAGAATTTGAAAATGGTGTTTTTACATGTTATGTTGCATTCTTGTTGGGCTGATTTTTTGATGATCACTCTTGTCTTGTACATCTCTTATACATTCGGGGACGAATGTTCCTAAGGGGGATATTGTAACGACCCCCAAAAGTGCCCGAAAACATGCCTTGGAATGCCCAGAATTTTAATTTTTATATATCTCAAAATACATTTGCTATTTCAAAAATCTGACTTTATATCCTTGTTCAGGGGGTCAAAATTGGGGGGGAAAAGGGTCTAACTCCGATTTTAGAGCAATCGAATCACAATTTCAAATTTTCAAAAATTCAATTTCCAGAATCGATCCGCGAAAGCACTGCGATGCACAACGGTCGTGGACATGTGTTAATTTGACCTCCATGATAGGTTTGCATCATGGACCAGATGTGTACTTGTGTATTTTGTTGCCAGCGATTTATATCTCCGTCCAAGGCTTTTGGGTCTTGGGCCTAAGTGTTCCCAAATGTATTTTTATCTATACTTAGCCAAATTTCACCCTTATATTGTCCTTAATATTTCCCAATACTCCCCAAAATACTTAGCCATATTTTCATCCAAAATTCAAGTCTCAAAACCCTCATGTGAAACTAAGGATTTCCTTCAAGCTTCAAACCTCCATTTTCAATCTTCACAAAGATCTTCTCCAAAACTAAGGTATGTAGGTTTTAGCCATTGGTTTCTTCCACCCGTGGTGCCCTAATCTCCTTTTTACTCAATTTGCATGATTTAAAGTTTATTTTACAAATAGGTCTTGTATATTAAGAAATTTACTGTACAGTGATTTGAGTTCGTGAATATATGATTGTTTTAACATGTTTTGATCTCTAAATCTTGGATCTAATGTTGGAATTGATGAGGGGTTTTAATGTGTATGTCTTGGGCGTGTTGCAAGGTGTTGATTGATGGTTGTTATAAATTTTCTTGCATGATTTCATCTCTAAATTGCATGGTCTTTTACCCCCATTACACCCCCCAAGTGTTTGATAAAATGTCCGGTTATGGGTTCTTGAGGAGTTGAAGGTTCAAAGCATGAGGTATGATATGAATGACTATATGATGATGAAATAAGCTTATGTATATGATATACTCTATATAAAGTGTTACATTAGACCATGCCCAATCTAGGGGGTCTAAGAACCTGGATATTTGAGAACGAGGTTTGTACCATTAATCGAGGGAAGGGTTAATACTTCTCTACCTAGTGATAGGGAGGCATCATCACTAACAGATTGGGGATCTGTACTCATCAACAGAGTGAAAGGTTAGTACTTCACCACCTAGGTGATGGGGCGGCATTATCACCAACCAAGTTGGAGGTTTGTACTCATCGACCGAGTGAAGAGTTAGTACTTCCCCACCTGAATGATAGAGCGGCATCATTACTAACCTACCAAGGGATTTGTACTTTGAAAATCTAATTTGGTATATTATACACATATGATATCTTATATGAGTAAGAGTTTCTTAAGCATGTTTCACTTTGGCATTGGTCATACATGTCATATTGCTATATTATGTCTATTGCCTAATTTCATGCATTTTGATTATGATGGCCATTTCTTGTTGCATTGCATCCTACATACTTAATACATTCAAATGTACTAATGCATACTCTTGCCTATATGATATCACCATATAGGAACCGTAGCCCAAGTTGATCATCCTTCTCCTCCACGTGGCTAGTTCGGTGCTACTCAAGTTAGTTGTTGAATCCTCCATTTCGGGGACCTTGGTCAATGTTTTCCCTTGCTTTGTATTGAGACACTCTACTTTATGTTTTATTTTGACTATGAGGGTGAGCCCGGTTACCTTTTCTTGGCCCCCGCTCTTATCTATGTATTTAGAGATGTTTGTTGGACAAGTTATGTATCTATGAGATGAGCTTTGACTCTTTGTCTCTTGATGCTGATGTTTTGCAAGCTATCCCTTATCCCCTTTGCCCCTTATTCTTAATTTATGTCTTTTACATATTTCTATGACCAATGATGTGTAATGATAATTTAAGAGGCATGATTGGGGTTCCTTCGAATTTCCCATTCGTTGTGTCACGTGTAGGCCCTAGGCTTGGGTCGTGATATTACTATTGCTTTTATGATCTTCAAGAGAGACAACGGACAGATGAAGTTCCCAATGTTGTTACCTGTATGTTAAAGATGCACAATCTTGATTATATATTTTATTGGATCCGAGTGCCAATCTATCTTTCATCACTCCTTTTGTTGCTTATACACTTCACATATGTCCCAAGTTGTTGTGTGAACCCTTTGAAGTGTCTACCGCAATTGGTGAGCCCATTGTTTCTAATAAGGATTGTCCTATGTCTATATTGCATAAAGTCTTGCCTTGTGATTTTGTTGAACTTTACATAGTAGATTTTGACATTATTCTTGGGATGGATTGGTTGCAGGTATATCATACCTCTGTTGATTGTAGGACTCGTAAGGTTAAGTTTCAACTAAGTCATGATTCAGTGGTTAAGGATAGGTTCATCTCTTGTCTTAAGGCTCGGGAATTGATTTCTAAGCATTGCTGATGTCGCCCAAGGTACACCTTCTTTTAGAGGATAGCACAATCGTTTTCAAGAAATAGAACCTAACCAAGGTTAGGGTCAAACCTACGGGGAATACGTAGACTCAAGAGAATTCAATGATTGCAATTCGAGTGGTTAACCAACTTACTTCCCGGGGGGAGGGGGGCAGGGGGTCGCAATAATCAATGGAAAAGAAAACTAAGCTAACTAACATAAGAGAGAAATCAATATGGAGAGAAACTAGGGTATTGTGTTCCCTATGATTCCCTAGCTCAGTATCACATGGTAAGCTAATTCTTTTCTAATGTGTAGTATGCAGGACGGTAAGTTAAGTTCACCAAGCCCTTTGGTCAAAGGTGAGAGGTGAATTTTACTATGCGACTTGGCCCATCTCCATAGTATGCATTACTAACCCTTGCCTCTTGGTCACAGTACAACCTCCCGTTAGCTTAGTTTAGTTGATTAGACGAGAATACATCAATCGAATCTTGTTAATTAATCTCTTTTCCTATTCAGTACTACCATGGTCTAGTCAGTAACATTAGACAGGTTCTAACATTGGCAACCATTAGCAAATATGCAAAATGAATAGAGTTAATTAATATATGCATGTATATTTTCCAAGAATTATGAATTATCTGGTTTTACTTTGTTAATTCTTCATGGTTCTCACAACCCTAGTTGTGGATTTAGCTATTCATACTTTGTGTAAATTCAAGAATTGTGGATTCAGAAAATATAATTTAACACTTACACAATAAAATTAAGAACAAGCAAATCCAACTTCAATAAGAATCAGAAGCTTTAAGATGAAATTCAAATATAAGTGTTCTCAAAGACTCCAAAATAATCTCACAATTTTCTCTCTCTAATTACCAAGTTCTCTGAGTACTAGGCGAAAACTTATGAAAAATAACAAAAAAACATATTCATAATAAGTAAAATACAAGTCCTGACTGAAATCGGATAATTGGTCGGCACATTATACAAAAGGGGTTGCGGGCCATATTGCATTCCACGGCCTGTAACAGGGGTCTCATACAAAGCTGTTGGAAATTTGGACTTCAAGTCTACGACACCCCTCTATGATTCGTAAAGTAGCTTACAACTCGTATGGGAGTTTTGTCTGATGAATCTTCAAAAAGTCCCAATCTCTGATCCTCAGGGTATGAACCACCTTTTATGACTCATACATCAATCCACGACTCGTCTACATTCTTGTAAAATAAACTTTAGAAAATAGTCCTTCATTGAAATTGTTCATGAAACCACTTTACGACTTATAGAATGATCTACGACCCTTAAAGGGCCTCGTATAGCAGCAAAATCCAACAACTTCTGCATTGCTTCCTAAAATCAAGGCCAAACCAATAATCTAGCAAGTATAACACAAAAACACATAAAACCAACTAATATCGCATTGAGAACACACAAAATTCCAAGTTTTGAGCATCAAAAGTGTATGTATTTTGACAACACATCAGCACCCTCAACTTAGAAATGTTGCTTGTCCTCAAGTGACAGACTCAATCTACATGGATAATATAGTAACACAGACATCAACCCGATGGCATACATCATATAAATCTCAAACTCAGATACCCGCACCAGCTTTTCAAAACAGGATCAGATAGCTATCCAGCAAACTAATACAGACTAGTGCATGTGACAACAAAACTATGACAAGTGAGATACTATCAACAATTTACAATCACTGAACAAGTCTAATGCCAGCAATGCAATACAAGTCCCTCATAGAAAGAAGTCCCACATCTAATGCTCAATGGTGTTTTCATGTATAAACTTGGGACTATGCAAAATCACTCACTCTCCCAAAAGATATTCATGTATCATGCCTAATACCATAGGCTTTCCTTTATACTCATGACTAAGCCCTTCAACTAATTAGACTAGGATCACGATAGGACTTTCTAGGCTTGTAACTAGGCTTAGGGGGCTTTGGTATGGTAGTTTAGGAACATAGTGACTAAAGGCGCTCCTTGACACTACATTTATTCTACACCTTTGCCCTACCAACTCTATTATTCTGGCCTCATTCTCCCTTTCTCCTATTTCAAGCCTTTATGGGTGCTTTCATTTCATTTTTTAGCTTTTTGCCTTGCTTTTACACTTCAAGTTTTTCTTTTTAGCTCACAACTACCTTATTTTTGTGTGTCATCCCTACACCAGCCACCATCAACTTAGACTTTTGGCCTGTGTTGAGGTGCACAATATCCATCCTCTGAACCAGGGATACTTTTGGTAGCCACCCTCAACTTAGGCTTTTTGCCTTAGTCAAGGTGCATGATGTTCAAGGAAGGACTAGGGCCAATTTCAGGATTTTACAACTAACAAGGCTAGGTTAATCAGGTGTTTTCAAAGAATAGGTACATGTCAGGCTCAAACATTAGTAACAAGGGATATATTGCAATTTTGGTTGGTTATTTAGGTTAAGTAGACTATTAAGAACAATAGCTTATGATCCTTTCCTAATCTAATTAATCTACAGTCTAACTTAGAGTAACAGGGCAAGTTCTGAATTAGCACAAAACATATGAATCTAGCAAATTAAGTTCACACTCATATGACACAGACTACACTGTCAACAAAAGACTGTCAAATGATGCTTTTTATCTCACTTTGTCCTTACTTATCAGATCAAACATTGTCAAACACCTAACATGCGTGGTTGCTATCTAAACTACTAATTAAAATTTTTGGTGGGTATTATTTTTCAAAGAAAATCACAAAAACATGCTATATGCCATAAGTATTAGTACTATATGCTACACATACTATCTAAACATCATAAATCTGTCGGTTCAATAGAAAGGAAATATCCAGGGGGAAAAAGAACACAAGAAAGAAAACCCGGGGATCAAAAATTGGGGCAGTTATAGACCCAAGCTACACAAGCTTTGCTAAGGCTAATAACTATCCACACCCCATCAAAAAAAGATATGCATTGTCCCCAATGCACAAAATCAGAGTAAAACAAAACATAAAGGGGTTAAAAATCATACCTGGGCGCCTAAGCGTCGATGTGTGGCTGAGTATGGCCACCCTCCTCCTGTGGGGTAGTCTGCTCAGTAGTAACACTCTGTCTGAAAGGGCTAGTACTTCTCATGCTATCGAGCCTGTTGTCTCTTCTCCTCTTGTCTCAATCTCCTCATCTGTAAGCCCCACATATAAGCGAGTATTGCCTGGAACATCATCCTCGTAGGGTCCCTTCCCATGGTAAGACAGGATAGGCTCATCAGGAGTGAAAAGATCAACCACTGGCACCGGAGGCATAGTCGCTGGTAGTGCAACCAATGGTACTAGTGATGCTGTCATCTCGGCTCAGAGTCACTAGATCTTTATCTACGGGGCAATCAATTCTGATGGTTGGGCCTCACTCAAGCCCCGTTGTATCCTCTCTTTGAAGATGTCAATGTGGGCATCCACGATAGAAATATTGTCCTAAATAGTAGCTACCTCTAATGCCTGCATATGACCCTCTGAGTTTGAAATGGCCTAGCGGACCTATGACTTGATCTGATGAACAAGCTTAGTCAACTGCAACTCGCATGAGATAACCTCTATGCCAAGGACTGTATAGATGCAGCGGACATGAAAACCATATCCTCTTCTGCCTCGGTCAAGAAAAAGAGTGGCTTGTGGTGCAAGAAAAAAAGTAGTAGGCCCCTATCCTCATCTACCTCGGGTTATGGGAGCCTCTCCTCAGTAGCAGCAACAGTGGTGGTGGTGCTCTGTGAACCCTCAATCGATGGCGGTGGGGCTAACATCTCAGGCATAGGAAGAGGTTGTTTTCGTTGGAGTGCCACTAGGTTCTCTTCAGCCTTGATCAGACTAGGATCCGATATACGCTGGGCCTCAATCAACTGGTCCAACTAGTGCAAACTCTCCACACTCAATGCTAGACAGAGCCTGTATATAAAGCAAGGGAATAGGATAGAGGTAGACCTCTTCAGGGCGGCCTCGTGAATCTTCTCATCTATGAGGTGGCCCAATCAATGTCAAAACCATCCAAGATGTTGGCAACCAATATCACATGCTCCAGTGTCAATGTATTATCAACAAGAGTAGGCCGGATGCGTGAACGAACAACTGCCCACCAAAACTTGGCAAGGAAACTGAGAGAATCCTTGATGATAAGCTCCGAGTGTGTGGCGACCCAGGCAGGTTTCGAACCCTGCTTAGCAATATAACCAGCCATCCATCTCATCAAGCTGGCTCATCGCTCTGGATCTCTCATAACTAGGGGTCCCTCGTATACCTCACTCTGTAGCCAAACTTTGTAGTGGATCTAGCGGCAGGGAACTCTGGTCCAAAAAGCATCTGGTGGATGGTGGTCTCTGATATATCCACCTGTTGGCCCCTCACTCTTGTCTCAATCAATCTGGGCTGAGCGAGGGGCTTCTTTCCCTTGGGACGTGTTGTGTACCATGGCTGCATATAAAGCATAGAACTCTCTCACCATGGTCGGGGAGTATCGTCCAAGAGATCTGGTCAGCCACTGAAGCCCCTATCTAATCATCATGTCCTGGAGACCGGGGACACAGTTGAGTCTGTCTGAGATGCCTTTGGGCTCTTTATAAATGGAATGGGCACATCCTCAATATAGATGTCATGTATGCCCGTGACACACCACAGATTAATATGAGCGTCAGGTGGTGATGAACGAGGCAATGCAGAGGAATCTATCTCTGATCCATCCTTGGAGCTTACCTCAAAGCTGGAGTCCTCTATAGATAGAGTCATTTGGTAAGTCTCTTTTGTCATTGTCTCCCTCATCAGACTGGGGAGCTTGGACAGCGAGAGCCTTATTCTGCCCATCCTTGGCAACAACTCTAGTCTGTGGCCGATCTGCCTCTAGGTATGGGTTGACACCTAGCTCCTCTACTAATCTGTTCTCGGAGTCAGGGTATGCTCATTATTTAAAGACTCATCTCTGAACCTCATTTGTAAGGCTATGATCTCATCACTTTTGGATTTTGGGGCAATAGTACCTAAAACATGTACATTTACACACCTTGGTTAACCCCACAAATCAAAAATTAAAATACAAAAATATTTCAGTTGAAGTTGCAGAAGGATCTACGAAAGTATCTTTATGGGCCGTAGTTGGTACTATGAGCCATAAAGAACTTCGTAAATGAAACAACCCCAAAAAGTGCCCGAAATTGTGCCTCGAAATGCCTGAAATTTTTAAATTCCATATATCTCAAAATTCATATGTGATATCAAAAATTTGACTTCATATTCTTGTTGAGGGGGTCAAAATTAGGGGAAAAGGGTCTAACACCGATTTTTGAGCAATCGTATAAAAATCCAAAAATCGCAAAAATGCATTTAGGAGGGTCAAATTTAAAGGGGAATATCTATTAGTACACAAAAAACTGGGTAGCCCATGACTTACCAAATTAAATCTCTTTCAATTATCTTTCCAACGCACTTAGTTTCACCTCATTCCAAGTTTGACTGAAGAATTTATGCCCATTTTCGTAGAACTCATTTGTGTAGAAATGCAAATTTCAGTGAGTAAGCGACGCGCACCAGTGTTATTTTGTGCCTGTTTTTGATTTTGGTCCAAGACTTTCAAGTCTTGGGCCTAAGGGTTCCCATACTTGAAAATACCTATATTTAGCCTTATTTCACCCTCATATCATCCTAAAACATTTCTCAATACTCACTAAAACACTTAGACTCATATTTCACCCTAAATTCAAGTCCCAAAGCTCAAGACCAATCTTAAGGATTTCATCAAGGATTTCATTCAAGTTTCAAGTCTCCATTAAAGTCTTCTTCAAGAGATTCTCCAAATCTAGGGTATGTTGGTTTCTTTCATGGGTTCCTTTCACTCATGATATTCAGGCCTCCTTTTACTCAAATTGAATGATTTAAAGTTGATTTACAAATGGGTCTTGCATATTATGAAATTCACTGAACACTATGTTAAAGCTATGTAAAGTTGTGATTGTTTTGCTATGTTTTGAGCAATAAATCTTTGATCTTTTGTAAGATTTGAGGAAGGGTTTTGATGTATGTTGCTTGAGGGTGTTACGAGGTGTTAATTGATGGTTTTACAAAGGATTTTCTTGCATGATTTCATCTCTATATTTCATAGTTTTATACTAGCATTACACAATAACCAAGTGTTTGATAAAATGTCCGGCTAGGGTTTCTTGAGAAATTGAAGGTCCAATGCATGCTTTATGAGTAAAATAGTGTTATAATGATTATATAATGACTTCATGATGATGATAAGGATGTCTATATGAGTTGTTTCATGGGAACTACCTATGGGGTTGCAAGTATATTGTTGGGTTCTTATGTTTGTTATATTCTTGGGAAAATAAAGAGTTATTTGTTGATGATTGGAATGTAATGGTTGGATGATCTAGTTTTAATGATTCCTACCGAAAAGGTCATATGGTAAGGTAGAGTGTTTAATGATTCGTACCAAAAAGACCTTGTCATTACTAATGATTCCTTCTGAAAAGGCCATGCTATAAGGTAGAGTGGTTAATGATTCCTACCGAAAAGGTTATGCCATAAGGTAGAGTGACCAATGATTCCTACCGAAAAGATCATATCGTAAGGTACGGCCACCCTATCGAAAAGGCCATGCCGTAAGGTAGAATAGCTAATTGTTCCTACCAAAAAGATTATTTCTTAAGGTATGGACATCCCACCAAAAAGGCCCTGCCATAAGGTAGAAAGAATGAAGGTTCCCACCGAAAAGATCATATCGTAAGGCGTGGACATTCTATTGAAAAGGCCATATCATAAGATAGAATGAATCATGTTTCCCACCCAAAAGATGATATAATAAAGTAGGGGACTCTTATACTACCTACCAAAAAGACTATGTCATATGGTAGGGTATTGAAAACACTCTCCAAAAAGGTTATACCGTAAGGTGAGTGGGGGTCATTTGGCCCATATCATGAAGGTTGGTACAAAGGGGTTTGAGTATGTTTCCTATATTAAGTTCACATTCCTTGTTTATGATTTACAAGTATTTTTTTACCTTAAGCATTGAACATGCATGTCATATTGACGTTATACCTATCCTTTGCTTATGATTATGCATTTTGATCATGTCGCCTATCCCTTGATAGCATTTCATCTCACATACTTAGTACATTCAAACGTACTAACACATACTCTATGCTTACTTGATATCACTATGTAGGAACCGGAGTCCCGCTTGAGCATCCCCACCCATGTGGCTAGTACGGTTTCACTCAAGCTTGTTAGTGAGTCCTCCATTTCTGGAACATTGGTCTATGTTTCTTATGCTATGTATTGATACTTCCTTCTTTATTGCTATTTTTACTATGAGGGTGAGCCTGGTTACTTTGTCTTGGCCCCCGCTAAGTATCTATGTTTAGAGGTGTTATTGGACAAGTTGTGTATTATGCTTGAGCTTTGACT
>JAABOM020069859.1:0-37519 GCA_011800125.2 Solanum clarkiae | reverse complement strand
ACCTTCTTCCTTAAACTTTGTAGTACTACCCTCAAAAGACTCACATGCACTACCTCATTAGGGAACACAAACCATCATATCATCACCAATACCACCATAAGCCTATTAGAGTAGGGATTAAAGATCTTACTCATGAGACTTATAGCCATAACTGATGCACTAGTCAAACCAAAAGACACTACCCTAAATTTAAAATATCGAAAAGGACATTCAAAGCCTCATCTACCACCAACAACAATTCTATAGACAAAACAACTTAAGTTCAACACCTCCAATTCTCACTAGATGATAAACGCAACCCCTTAGAGACCAACTTTACCTTAAGACATGAAATGGACCTACCTCCCTAGCTACCATTAGACAACCTCCCACTCAAGGACGAGCTCATTACGGATTTGGGATATAACTCTATGGGTCCTACCATCCACGAAGACACAACATGCAAACAACCATTCCATCCCTAGCATGACATCAAAAACCACCACACTAACTCTAACAAGCTGCAAGCGCGACCTAATGCAATACGAACCCGGATCCACACCTATGAACCTTCTAGAACCAATATACTCAAAGTCCACACAACAACCCGAGCACACAAGAAGCCCCACTAGTAACAAAAAGAATAGAAACCAAAAGTCTACACAATAACCCGAGAACACAAGAAGCCCCACTAGTAACAGAAAGAATAGAGATGAAATAGTGGCACATCAGGCCTAACAATGCAAGCATACCAAAGCCAAAAGAAAATTTCAACATACCGGTAGCAACAGTAGTCACCTCATCCCCTCCTTTAGCCTCTTAATCAACATCACCACCTTTACTCTTGTATCGACCATGTGGGCAATCCAGAATTCTGTGGCCTGTCTCACCACACCTAAAGCATGCAGCCATGTTCCTCAAACACGAGCCATATTGTCCATCCTACACATAGGGGACCTATGATTAGTCGTTCCCCCATCACCTCCTTTGCTCTTATTGCATTTACGAGGGCAATCCTTAACTTTATGACCCATCTCCCCACAACCATAACAAGCATTAGTACCTCTCAAGCATGGGCCATCATGGTCTCTACCATATTTTTGGCACCTTGCATAAGGTACCACAACACTACCACCTCTATACTTGGGACTTTGGAACTTACCCACATTACGAGCCCTCTTGGCCTCATTACCTCCCCTATCACCCCTAAAAGTCTTAGGAGCAATCACTTGTTGGTTGAGGTGAGTTGCCAATTTTATCACTGCTTTGGCCACTATCCATAGAGCATTGTAAACCTCCGCGTTCATTATAGCACCTTCCTGAGTAGATTGAGAAATATCTTGGAATGTAACGGTTAGGGGTTACCAATAAGTCCTAGGGGATCTAACTCTATTGCATGACATAGATCATGAAAAAGTGAAATTTTCCTAAAACATCTCATAGCCTCCTATTCATAGTTGTGGTGCACAACACAACCATGAATAAGACTCTAATCGATGCGGTGTGTTGGAAATTGAGGATCTATCCACCTAGTGCTCTGATACCATCTTTGTCACGACCCAAGCCTATGGCCTAGATGTGACCGACGAATGGGAAACCCGAAGGAATGCTAAACAAGCATTATAGCATATCATTATACATCCTTGGTCGCGAAAGCAATGGAAAACAACGTAAGAAACATAAACAGGGGGAATTGGGACTAAGGGAGAGAGATTAATTACTTAAGTAACATGTAAAAGTTTAGAAAATAAGGGCAAGGGACTAAGGGGAAAGCTTGTATAACATCAAAATTAAGAGAAAAAACAGTCAAGGCTTATATCATAGATACATAGCATGTCCAACAACACCTCTACGACATAGATAAGAGCGAGGGGCCAATACAAAGCTACCGGGCTCACCCTCATAGTCAAAATAGAAAGTAAAGAAGAGTGTTTCAATACATAATAAGAGAAACATATACTAAGGTCCCCGAAGTGGAGGTTCACCAACTAGCTTGAGTAGTACTGAACTAGCCATATGGAGGAGAAGGATGATCATCTTGGGCTTCAATCCCTACATGGTTATATCATGTAGGTAAGAGTATATGTTAATATATTTGAATATACTAAGTATGTAGGATGCAATGCAACAAGAGACAGGCATCGTAATTGAAATGCATAACAATAGGCAATAGGCATAATATAACAATATGGCATGTATTATTAATGCTTAAGTAGAAGATGCTTAAGTAACTCATACTCATATAGTATATCATATGTGTAGAAGAGACCAAACTAGATTTTCAAGGTACAAACCCCTCAGTTGGTTAATGATGGTTTCACCCTATCATCCCGGTGGTGTGGTATAGACCTCTCACACGGTTGATGATAATCATACCTTATCACCATAGTGGTGAAGTACAAACCCCTCACATGGTTGATGAGTACAAACCCCCACCTCGATAGATGAGTACAAACCCCCACCTCGGTAGATGAGTACAAACCCCCACCTCAGTTAGCCAGGCTCTTGTCCCCCAGATCGGGCATGGTCTAATGCAACACCTTATATAGAGTATATCATATACATAAGCTCATTTTATCATCACATAATCAATCATATCATATCTCATACTTTGGACCTTCAACTCCGCAAAAAACCACATCCGGACATTTATCAAACACTTTGAGGGTGTGTAAGTATAAAACCATGAAATATGGAGATGAAATCATGCAAGAAATTCCATTGTAAAACCATCAATCAATACCTTGCAACACCCTCAAGCAACATACATCAAAGATCCTCCTCAAATTTTACAATAGATCAAAGATTTATAGCTCACAACATAGCGAAAAAATTCACAATTTCACATAACTTTAACATAGTATGCAGTGAATTTCATAATAAGCAAGACCTATTTGTAGATCAACTTTAAATCATGCAATTTGAGTAAAAGGAGGCTTGGGTATCATGGGTAAAAAGGACCTATGAAAGAAACCCACATACCTTAGCTTGGAGATGAACTTGGTGAAGATTGCAGATGGGGGCTTGAAGCATGAAGAAGAACCTTGAAGGAAATCCTTAGTTTCGGATGAGGGTTTGATACTTGAATCTTGAGAGAAATATAAGACTAAGGGTTTTAGTGAGTATTGGGAAATATATTGGGTGATATGAGGGTGAAATAATGCAAAGTTTAGGTATTTTCTCATATGGAAACCATTAGGCCCAAGACTTGAAAGTCTTGGACTGAAGCCAAACAAAACAGGACCGAAATAACACTGCTCCCGCAACGCGGATTACTCACTGGAATCTGCATTTCTGCATATATGAGTTCTACGAAAATGGACATAAATTCTTTATCCGAACTCAAAATGAGGTAAAACCAAGTACTTGAAAAGATAATTCAAAGTGCTTTAATTTGGTAGGTCATGAGCCACCCAGTTCTTAGTGTGCTAAGAGACATGCCCCTTTAAAGTTGACCCTCGAAAATCATGTTTTTGCGATTTTTGGATTTTGATATGGTTGCTCTAAAATTTGGGTTAGACCTATTCCCCACTCAATTTTTCTCCTTGAACAAGAATATGAAGTTAGATTTTCAAAATAACGAATGGATCTTGAGATATGAAATTTACAATTTTGGACATTCTGAGGCACATTTTTGGGCACTTTTTAGGTTGTTTCAAATCCCTCACCCGAGATGCAAGAGCAGGAGCATGAGAGGATTGAGCCACTTGATTGACTTGGTTAGACATGGCTTGACCTAGCAAAGTGAGAACATCTCAGCGCTCTCCATGAGTCAGTTGTTCCTCGAGAGTACGGACTCTTCTTCCTCTTGTGTTAGGCATGATCTAAAAATGGCAAAGAACATTTGTTAGAGGGGAAACCTTACCTAACTTCTATAGCACAACATAGATCATGAAGAAGGGAAACATTTCCTAAAACATCTCATAGCCTCTTACTCATAGTGGTGAAGCACAAAAAACCATGAATAAGACTCTAATCAATGCAATGTGTTAGATGATGAGGACCATTAACAACCTAGTACTATTATACCAAATTTTTCACGACCCGGGACTAGGGCCTAGACATGATATGGCGAATGGGGAACCCGAAGGGACCCCAAAAAGGCCTCTTAGCATATCATTATGCATCCTTGGTCACGAAAGCAATAACACAACAATAAAGAATATAAATAAGGGTAAAAGGGGCTAAGTGTAAACCTTTCATATCATAAAACATCAAAGAGTCAAAGAGAATCAAGCTCAAGCATAATTACATAACTTATTGAACAACAGCTCTAAACATAGAACTTATTAGGGGCCAAGACAAGAAATTAGGCTCTCCCTCATAGTCAAAACATACAATAAAGGAAAGAGAGTCTTTATACAAAGCATTAGATCAAAGACATTGTCCTCCAAATTGAGGACTCACCAACTTGCTTTGTAGAGATAGCACTAGCCATGGGGAGGATGAGGATGATCCTGAGGATCTCTGGTTCCTACATCATAACATTATGTAGGCATAGATTATGCATCAGTATGTTTGAATGTACTAAGTATGTACGATGCAATGCAATAATAGATAGGCAACATAGTCAAAATGTGATATCATAAACAATGGATAGCATAATAACAATATGACATGTATGAATGATCCTTGCAGTAAATCATGCTTATATAGGTTATATTACATGTGAAAGAAGAGACCATCATCATAGACCAAGCAACTTAGTACTTGGAATCCAAGGTAGACAACCCCTTAGAAGTGATTGAGGAATCAATCCCTCAATTAGTTGATAGATATGACCACCCTCCATCGGAAGTGATTGAGGTATCAAACCCTCAATTGGTTGATGGATTACCACCCCTATCCAGGCGATTTAGGTATCAACCCCTTAATTGGTTGACGGACATGACCACCCTCCACCCGAAAGTGATTGAGGTATCAGCCCCTCAATTGGTTGATGGCATACCACTTCTATCCGAAGTGATTTAGGTATCACCCTTAATTGGCTATGGTCAACTCACAATACTATAGATGTTTTTCATGATAACAACTCATACATATATTCCTTTCATCATCATAAAGTCCCTTAACTCATATACCTACCACTAGGCCTTCAACAATTTAAGAAACCTTAATTGGACATTTTATCAAACACTTGGCGGGTGTGAAAAGCTAGTGTAAAATCATGCAAGAAAAATCAATGTAAAACCACCCACTAACACTTGGTAATACCTTATGCAATATGTATTAAAACCCCTCACCAAATCTCAAAGTAGATCATAGATCCATAGGTCAAAACATACTTAAACAATCACACTTTAATGAAACCCCAATATAGTTCATAGTCAAATTCTTAAGTAAGAAGAATAAGTAATTCAACCGAGAAATATGGAATTCAGGTAAAACGGAGGCTTGGGCACCATGGGTGAAAGGACCCAATGATTAAAATCCACATACCTTAGAGCTTGAGTCTCTTGAAATTGAGTTGGGAAAGAACGGAAGCTTGGAATGGAGTCTTGAAATCCAAACTTGTTCTTGAGTTCCCTTGAATTTGTATTGGGGTTTCAATGGAGGCTCTTGAGGAAATTTTAGAGTGGGTATTTGAGATGAGAGTAATGAGTTTGATCCTTTGGAATAGGGTGTAGTTCTTTTGGGGAGGTTAAGATATCATTAGAAGTCCAAAAAGATCATTACAATAAATAAAATTTACGAAAGCGCCATTAGTGAATGGAGGAAAAATTGGCAAAGTGTTGCCCCACTGAAGCCTGTACTAGTCGTGTGGCACTCCTTGGGTCCTGTGGAGTTTTTGTGATATGGGACTTTGACAAAAAAATGGAATTGGAACACTTGGGAAAATGTTCTCGTCAATGTCACCTTGACGGGCCACTTTCACGGGCCGTGTGATGCTACACGGTCCGTGTAGTGGCCCGTCCAACTACATTTCGAGAAGAAAATTATGGCTAGGCCACCCACGCCCAGGTTGATGGATCGTGAAACATGCCACGGCCCGTGAATATGTTTGTGGCATAACACTTAGTCAAAAACTCCCTCTCATGCTTACTTTCCTCACTTGCACATACTCCACGACCAACCACACGGTTAATGGCAAGCCACATGACCTATGCCACTAGCCATGTCACATGCTTTAGACCAAAAGTGGTCTTTTCTAGCTCAAGAAAGCTCAGACGGCCCTCCAAAGCTCCACTGCCCGTCAAGCTACCTGTGTGGTTTCACTACATGGGAGGGTCTCGTGAAAACGGTCATAACTCCTTCATCCGAACTCGAAATGAGGTGAAACCAAGTGTGTTTGAAAGCTAACTCAAAGGGATTTGATTTTACATGTTGTGGTCTATCCAGTTCTAAGTATGCTAAAAGTTATGCTCGTTTAAAGTTGAGCCTTGCATGAACCAACACCTAAAACTCAACTCATAGAGAAGTCTTGAACTCGTCTAAGTACTAGAAGTCTCCCATGACCCGAATACACTCCCCACCTACAAAAACAAGGCTTAAAACATGGGTACATAAGAGTATAGAGTTACAGGATGTCACATAATCATATTAATGCACATTAAGAAATTAATTGCTAATTTTAAGTAAATATTTATATCATAAATGATGATTGGATACTTTTCATTTTGCACAAAATAAGAAACCTTTGTTGGAATTGATTTACTTGATTATGCACGATGCATGAAAAATTAATAAATAAACCTGCATGATTGTCTCTTAATTATCGACATGGCATCAAAAAGTATTATTGTTAAGTTAAAGAAATATGAGAAACTAAATTTGATAATCAAGACATCTGAAGTCATAGGATATGTTATGTCCTAGATTAGGAAAACATTCTTAAAGTCATAAATTATTTTCTAAGTCAATCATGAGAGGGATATGATGTCGCTCAACCTGACTACTCAAAGGTAGAAGGGGCGGTCGTGATCAGCATAATAACCCAACTTTAGAGATTGGGGTCGAACCCACAGGGAATCATTATACAAGGCGAAAGTGACTTGTTGGACCAAGTAATTGTAGGATCTGAGGAGTTGTAATAATCAAAACAGAGTTCAGGTAACGAGTTCTAATTAATAAATTAATAAGGTATTAAGGGAAGATGTTAGGGATGTGCAAATATTGAAATTAATTTATCAAATGGGTCTAGATAATTAACTAAATGAGTTGATATTGGGTGAATCAGCTATGTTGCTTGTAACCCAAATCACCTATGATATATGGATGTTTCATATGAATCAGCTAAGATATCACATGCAAACTGTTGAGGACATGCTTGGCTTAAGAAGTCACAGCAAAACACTTACTACCTTGGCCATTTAATCCATGAATGTGGATATCAACTGAAATGCCATAAGGTTTCCAACTATTATATCCATTCCACACCCTAATAGTTCTAGCTAAGGTAACAATCAGAGATCTAAAACAAAACTCCAAGTTTTCAACCTTGAAATTTATACGTTAAACTTAGGAATGGATATAAGATCACCCATATCAACTACAGATAAGTCAAGATATCACAAAACCAATAAATAAATCAAAGACCCATATTGAAAGCACACCCCAACATGGGGGTTTTAGCCAAACATGTTAGAAAGTAAAGATTGAATACCATACATAGTAGCAGAAGTCATGGGTAACAAGATTGAGCAAGAATCAGTTGAGTATCACCAGCTAATCTTCTCCAATTTGATACCCAAAAGCTTCAAAATCCTAGTCTCCCTTGTACTATAAGACGAAAGTTATATGTACTACTACAACAAACTAATTATTATGATATGAAATGAATAGAAGATGTATAATGTCCTTCCTAAAATTGCTTATATACTCTATGCAAATGTGTGAAAGTTTGTGCTGCGAAATGTCATTCAACGGTCAAGGCCAACCATCGCCGAGCACTCCGATGATACGCTGAATGTGCACTTGACCACTATCTTATGTATCTTTATGAGGCTTCTTCTACTGCAATATTAGGCAATGACTCTTTCCTCCACCTATCCAATTTTGACGATACACCAAAATATTCATCATATCGCCTTTTTATCAGTGTTTTGGTTGTTTGGATGCTGTAAGTTTAGGCAATCACATGTGCACTTCGGTCTATCACGGAGTATGCTTTGCAACATCTATTCTGACTGCACTTCTAACTTGACCTGGAACCTTCGTTGCTTCATAGTTACACGATCTCCATGAGCATTCGGTGGATCACCGAGAATGTCAGCAACACTATTTTTCACTGCCTTTTCATACTTTTGCTCACTTTCCAGCATTCCACCAAGTCTTGCCCTTTTTTGCAATTTTCACTCCATTTCCTATCATAGTACATGCATATTTGTTAGTAGTTAGAATTATTAGTACACTAAGAAAAATATTTTTTTTCAAATTAACCCCAAAATGAGTTTGAAATGTAGACTCATCAACACCCCCAACTTAAGCCTTTGCTTGCCTTCAAGAAAATCAAACATCAAACTATCCAAATCAAAGCTTACAAATAGGGCCATAGGGAGTAACACATATATTTTCACCTTTTTGATCCCTTCTTGATCTTCCACAAACCACCAACATAACCTTGAAGCCTCAAAAGATGAATAAGGAGTAATCAAAATAGAGCTATGCTCACAATTGCTCATGTAGCTGTTAATCACTGCCCGAAAAATCTCCATTTTCCCTCATGCCAAAGAAGATTCTGAACACTCAAGGTTATGCCATTGCTTCATAGAGGATCTCTTCAACTCTCACTCTCCCAAATGAGAAATGGAATGTAAGCTTCAACTCATAGATTTGCTCTTATTCTCAATCAGAGTTCACTTGATTTTCTTCTGAACTAGGATCCCAAAAGACTTTGCTAGGACTATAATGTAGGGTAAAGGTTGGATAGGATAGCATATGGTCGATAATGGCTCATCCTTCATTAAAATCTACATGTTCTTTTCAAGCACAAAGGTTTTTTTGGTACCCTTTTCATTCATCTCATTCTTGACATCTCTTTTGCTTTGATTGATCATCTTAAAGTGTCTCACTTTTGTATTTTCTTTCAAAACAATACTTTTTTTCTCTTTTTTTTTGGAGGGTCCTCAATTTTCAACTTTTTGTTTCTCACTTTTTCTTTTTATTTTTCATCTAGGACTCTTCGATGTCTTTCTTCCATTCTTACCCTTCTTTCTTCAATTTCATGGGAGACACTTCCTTCTTCCTACGAACACCTCCAACTTAGCCTTTGGCCGCTGCTTTACTTTCAAGTTCAAGGAGGGATCGGTAAGGAACAAAAAGGAAATGTCTTTAACAAGTATGAGTCAAGGTTACAAGGTTGCCAAAGAAGGGATTAAGGCTCAAAAGGGGTTCACTAAGGATCCAATTTACTGCCAATGGATGTCACTAGGGTCCAAATAGACTAATGGAACCAAAGAAGTCTTAAGATCCTTTCCTGATCTGGAATTAACCAAGTTACTTTTCATGACAAACCAGGAAAGTTCTAG
Source organism: Solanum clarkiae (assembly GCA_011800125.2). Classification (NCBI taxonomy): domain Eukaryota; kingdom Viridiplantae; phylum Streptophyta; class Magnoliopsida; order Solanales; family Solanaceae; genus Solanum; species Solanum clarkiae. The sequence goes on along the minus strand of JAABOM020069859.1, from coordinate 28,073 downwards.
ATGATGCAATACAAGTATTTCAACAAGATAACTATTCCCACATTGGCAAAATGATTTTTGCATTTATACAATGGAAACACACTTGTAATTTTTTGAGCATCATATATCCAACTTCAACTGCTCACATAGTCAACTCAATATTCCTCAAATCCATACAGGGATTAATTTATCAAGAAAGGACTAATAAGTGAGTACATGCTCCTCGTCCATGGCACTATCTAAACCAAAAATATGATCATCAATGCTTGGATTGCTAAGCACTTGATACACGATATTACATTCGCACGTTTGTCATCTATGCATGGGGTTTGCCAAAATTTTACAATCATTTATCCATTCAACAGTAAAAACAAAAGAAGTAACAAAAAAATAAATACTATTTTATTACAAACCCAAATTAAAATTTATATACAACCCAAAAAGTTAAAAATTGTCTAAATATTCATCAATAGCACCATTATCAAAATAAAATACCATCATTGTCTCATAAAAACAAATAAAAACATACAAATGATAGGGAATTCTTCAAGCTCACCTCTCTTAGCAAAATAAACATTACCCTCAATGTACAAGGTATAGCAATGAGTATGCATAAGAGAAAGTAGTGAGTATGAGAATCCCCCTGTCAACTCAATCCTACTATAGTGATGGTAGTGGTGGAGCTGAAGAAGATGTCATGGGGGCATCAATTCCCTCTTCTGCCAGTGTACTCTCAAGATCAATGTCGGGCCAAGCAGGCTCAAGCGCACTTACATTGGATGTGCCAATCATGGACTAATTTAGAACAAAAGCTATAAGCACTGCGTCCACCATCTCTTTCTCCACTCCATCCAGTTCATCCTATTCCTCTTGGCTTTGCTCCACTCCCAATGTCTCCTCATCAGTCTCTGGGGTGCTCACCTTCTAGTTCTCTTTACCGCTATCACCAGGAACCTCTACATTCAACCTCTTATTTGGGATTGTAGCCACATCCACCTTAAGTGGTGGATCTTCTAACCTATCAAAAATGTGCTCAAGTTAAAGGACCGGAGAAAGGTAACCTCCTTATTCAATTCATAAATATTGGCTTTCAAAATTGATATCTCTATACTACCACCACCTATTTTCTCAACAGCTAACACTCTATCCCTTAGGCTGGCCAACACAGCTCCCTTTCATGGTCATCAATCATGGATTCGAGCCTATCCATCCTTAACTTGTGAGCCTTATTTAGCTCACTCCACTTTGCTTCAACCTTAACATATGGCTTTAAAGCCTTGGCTATGGATGCCTCAACTAATTTGGGCACAGATGACTTAACCCTTATGGCCCGAAGATCAGTGACTTTGGCCAAGAGGCCAATGGCAAAAATAGTAGCCCTAGTGAGTGGGGGTTGATCATCTATAGAGTCTTTCTCTATAGAAAGAATAGGTGCAGCAAAGGAATGTACAAAAGGGAAGAAGATATACCTACCTTAGTGCCTAGCTCTGTAACGCTAGACTCAAGAGCCTCAACATCAATAACTGGCATTTTGTCAGTCAATTTCTTTCTAGCTATATCCTCTTCATCTCTAAAATACTCAGGCTCACTCCTCCTAATGTCAGTCGATGCCAATGGAATAACCTCTACATTGGTCTTTCATACCTTGGAATTCTAGCTCTTCTACACAGCTTAGTGAAAAGACTTGGGAAGGGTAGACAGGTCTGGAATTACTTTGCCCTCGTGAGGATTTTAGGATCAATAATAACACTAAGATTTAGCCTTTTACAATCCCTGATACTCCCAGCCAGTGCTGCTTTAATCGGGCAAAATACCGATTCATTTTGTGATGGCATCAGGTTGTTGCTGATAAATCGAAACTGAAACCTTGCTAGAACATTCATTTCTTTTCAATGATAGCTCCCTCCTCTAACCACAAAGGAGCTGGAATACTAATCATTAGACCCAATCACGCCTTGATGTCATCAAATGTTTTCACTTTTATCATCTCATCCATTTTATTTTTATCCCTATTCATGCATCCCAGGATATCATTGATTTCAGTTTGACTTCATAGGACCTGTACACCTTGATATTTCACAGCATCAAAGGGTTTGAGTAATGACTTGACTTTTCTTTTTCTCTTTGGAATGGCCTTATCATAGGCCTCATAGAATTCAAACTGGAAGTTGTGAAATTTAAGAGTTCCCCAAACCTCTAGATGTCTATCAATCACCCTATTAGTGGACAATTATTTCTCATCTAAAATTGTCTATTTTCTCACTACTTTGAGTCTGTTAAGATGCCTTGGGGTTGTTACTTCTCTGATCCATTGGGATGTCTGGAGTAGAGGATCATAAGTGTCCTTCGACCTGCCCTCACTTCGGTGTCTTTTTGGACTAGGCTCTAAAGTAGGCTTTTTGAAAGGTCTAGGTCTCTCCTCCTCCTCCTCTGAGCTGGTTCAAGTTATGTTGGGTTGTGCATCTTCATTTTTGGTGGATTCCTGCTACTCAGCCATTTTTCTTTTTCCTTTGTGTCACACTTCTTTTCGAGGCTACTGGGCTCTTCTTTCTGCTCTATGGGGAGCTATGACAACCCCTCTAAATGCTCTCAATCAACCATGTATGACCTATTTCTTGGGTTTGCCCATTACTCCACCATAGTGATCTCCAAACACTTGTGAGAAAGTATTAACAAACAATCAAGCACAATATTTGATTATATGAAAGACATTCAGAACAGATTGGTTAATATGTTGAATTGGTTTTTGTGACAAAGAATATTCATCACCAAAAATTGCAATAGTCCCTCAAGATAAGTGGCCAATTAAGGTGGTGTATGCGTCAATTGGGCACATCGATGAGTGCAATTAGGCGATCAAAATGGCCATCTCCTTTTGTGACCGACGAGGTCCTTCATCCATTCACAAAAACTTCAAAAATTTAACAGATCACATGGATAAAATGAACATACTAACCCACCTTAACACATCTATACAAGCTTAATTACTAACAAGCACTAACACATGGTCTAAATAGTTATACACTCGATCAAATGATGACTTACCCTTAAGAATGACATCATCCAATCTATCATAGGGCAACTTCAATCACTTAAAGGGGATCAGGGGTTACGCAAACTTCACCTATAGCCCATAGAAGCAACCAATTCAACAGGTAAGCACATTTCAAGCACACATTCCTATCATCATGGCATAGATTCAATTGAACACATTCAACCATCATATCAAGCATAAGATTTGGGGCTAAACCCACAAACAATTCATAATTGAGAAAGAAACCCTTTGTTCATGACTCTAACCCAACTCATTCGCACCCCCAATTTCGATATTCATATAAAGATGCCAAAACCTGCAATAAGTCATACATACATGCAATACAGGGTTTAAAATCAACTCTAAAGTCCTACCCATTCAATTCTGAACAAGAATTTCAAAGATTAAAGCATGATTTTCACATCAATAACCCTGATCAACTTCACAAATAGTGCTTTCTTCAAAGAACTAGAACAAGTGCCAAAATCATACCTATTCAACGATAAGGCACAATGAAACCTCTGGTGATGCCCTTTGACGATTATTTCCAATCCTCTTGGTGAAAATTTTCAAAGAAAATGAAAGAAAGGGTTATTCACATGCAAGAAAAGAGAAAATGAGGGAAGGTGGAAAGTGAAAGAGCCAAGGAATTTGGAAAGCCCTAAGTAGGTAAATGAGCATGCATGCTCGCTGACACCGAACCACATCGCCTAGCATGACTGGTGCTACCCCAAGCATGCTAGGGACCTCACTTTTTCACAGTGATCTCACCTTGTCTCTTGCCCTGAAGTGCGGTGAAAGAGACTATCGCTAACTGGGATCAACGATTCGCCGATTAGACATTTTGTTCAACAAATTTGACAGCACCTCCAGAGTCACCACTTGAACCAAAAAGTGATGACCGCCAATATAACTCGGCAATACGCCAAGTAGTCCCTCTTGGTCGCCCTTATCAACTCGCCACTCCCATTTTTCTCATCAACCCTGCACAATTTAACAACCATTATTCAAACTAAAAGATATTAAACTACTCACCATGGGTTGCCTCCCAAGCAGCACCTTAGGTAACGCCATGGCAAAACATCATTCCTCTTCACTTCAAGTTACCATTGACTGTCCTATTAATGACAATACCCTAGGATCATCTCCCAGTTTCAAAGCTTTGCAAAGTTTGAAAACAAGCTCCTCACCATTCACTCGAAATTTCAAATCTTTACTCTCAACATCAACAACAGCCTACCCAGTGGTGAAGAATAGCCTCTCGAAAATAATTAGCACATCTGTATCCACATCGCAATTCAAAATCACAAAATATGCAGGGAGGATAACTTGTCCACCTTCATGGAATTTCAATTAATGCTTCCACAAGGGGAACATTAATTGACAAAGAAGTGAACATAGAAAGAAACTTTTGAAATTTAGCATCCTCCTTTTTCTTTTTCAACCTTCGTGGGAATAGAGGATTAGTTTTGACGTGAGGTGCCTTCGACCTCATTGCTAGACTTGAATTTTTGCGGAGAGTGTTCTCAACATTTGCTGCATTATCCCCATTTTTCTCTTGTTTATTAATCTCGAGATTGCCGAGAACATCATCACCTACAACTTGAGCCTCCTGTTCATTATCCTCAACAACAATCAAATCTTCTTTTTGTTCCATCTCTTTCAAACTTTCATCTACAACAAGTAATGGTTTAGTGTCTTCAACCAACTTTTCACTTCGAGTAGTTATGGCTAAGCATTGTTGATCATTCCCTTTTGGTTTGGCCACCATGTTACTTGGTTGACCTCCCTTAGGAAGTTGATTTAAATAAACTGAAATATTTCCTAGTTGAGTATCCAAATGTTTAATGGATGTTGAATGAGACATCTAGTTTGACTCAGTTGAGAACAATCAGATTTCATTTCTTTTAGGACCTTTTCCGAAACCTCCATCTTACTCAAGGTTCGTGAAAGCATATCCTCAGTTCAAGGATTTTCTTGATTAATCACTGGTTCGGCAGCCTTCACCCTATTGTGTAGTGGAATGTACCTGTCTCTCTCATGATTCTACCAATCCCCAACTTGAGGTTAATCAGTCTATGCTCGATTTCACCATCCGATGTTGGTGTTCCAACCTTAATTCCTGGGTGGCCTTTGAAAAGCCAACCGAGAACCCACCATTTGGTTTCCCATGTAATGGCATTCTTCGTTGTAACCATTTTCAAATGGTGCACCTTGAAACATCACCTCTCTAGTAGATCCCACAGCATTCACATTCTTGCGATTTACTCCCATGATATACTTGGTCAACAGATCAAGCTGAGTTAACATCTTAGCCAAATTTCTATCCCTTTCATGGTCTTTAGCAAGATGCTCCTTGGTTGGTCCTATGTGGCTTGAAGGGATGATGTCATCTCTTGTGTACCATGCTCTATTAACAAGAGGTTACAAGCTTTAGTGAATGATTGTGTCATTAAACCTCCTCTCGCTAATTAATCAACTACTCTTTTGTTTGTAGCATCAAGACTCACGTAAAAGTATTGCAAGGTCATATGGTCTGGAACTCCATGATTAGGGGACTGAAGTAAGAGTTTCCGAAATCGGAGCAATATTTCCGCAATGTCTCACTCTCTAGCTGCTTAAAGTTCTCAATACCTTTTCACAATTTAATCATCTTTGAGAGAGGGAAAAATCTCTCTAGGAAATGCATTTTGCAGCTCCTCCCATGAAGTATAGAATCACGAGGTAACTCAACTACCTACCTCAATGCCTCTCCAGTGATGGAGAAAGGAAATAGGCTTAGTCGAATAGCTTCCTGGGCTCACTCCCTGAAGTTGAATGGGAGAGTTCCTCAATTGTTTACGATGATCTTCGTTGGTGAGCCCTCAAAACAATCCCTTCAGTTGGAAAAGTTGCAACATGGTGCTTGTTATAGGAAATTAACTCTTCCAGCCAATGGGGGTAGTCGGACAGCACTGGTGCTTCCAACCTGATTCCAATTAACATCTTGCATCCCATTCATGTCCCCAACATTCTCACCGTGAACGTTTTCATCATCCTCCATCTTTACACTTATTGTTCGATCAGTAAAAATAACAAAAAATAGTAAAAATAATTCTAACTACAAGAACAAAGCTCAACAAACACTTCCAATATGAACATGTCGATTCCCCAGCAACGGCATCAGTTTTTTATGTCGCTCAACCCTACTACTCAAAGAAAGAAGATGTGGTCATCATCAGCATATTCCCAACTTTATAGGCCAGGGTCAAATTCCACAGGGAATAATGAGTCCGGGAATAAGTAGAGCAAGGACTCAAGGCTACTAGATTTTTGCTTTATAGGCGAGTACCAAGCAAGAATTCTAACTAAATTGGGGGAAATGAGAATCAATCAAAACTCAATCAAACCATCACACTTAGCATCAAATTAACCCTATGGGTAGGCTACGTTGCTTGTAATCACCCCGGTTAAGAGAGTGATATCTCGCAAGACCCAACTACGACCTCTCAGATGAGATGCTTAAAGACATTCTTGGATTGAGCACCAAATAGCAAAACTCCCAAGACCTTAGTTATTGAGTCCCTTTTGAGGCTCTCAACTTATAAACCCATGGCTATCACGCAATCTTCCCCCTTAACTACATCCGCTAAAGCAATAATTGAAGCACTAAGCTAGATTTAAGGACCTACCTCAAATCTAAGTTATACAAGAAGATATGCAAGAACCCATAAATCAATTCAAGCAGTTAGAACAATTTGGGAGAAACGCACTTGAGTTTTCAAGTAAATTATCAACTAAGCATGAAAGTAGGAAAAATAATCAAGACCTACATATAAATTAATAATCAATCTTCAATTAAAAATACTACCTACACATCCTAAACATGGCAGTTTAATCAAAAGTAAATATCATTGGGGAAAAAAACACAGGCAAAAAAATCCCTCAGACTTAAAATTTGGGATAGTTATAGGCCAAGCTTACTCAGACTTCACTAAGGCCTATAACTACCTACATCCATTGAAAAACTTTGCATTATACTCAGTGTACCAAAATATCATAATAAGGCACAGGGGTCAAAAACCATATCTGGGCGCCTAAACGCCAGTCTCTGGCTGAGTCTGACCACTATCAACCTGCTTGGTGGTCTCCTCAGTAGTAAGAGAATGTTCGAAGGGTCCAGTACCCCTCACCCTCTTTATTTCATGTGCCCACTATGCCTCCTCATCCTGCATCGAGCATAGCTTGGCAAGCTCAAATTGTTGCTCCTCTGTCATCCACGCCTCTAGTCTCATTGCCTCAGGGTCATCTATGGGGACTCTTCTTGAGGTGAGGGAGTAACGTCTCCTCAGGAGCAAATAAATCTACCACCACCTTGGTAGGATTAGCTGATAGGAACATAATTGATGTTTCTAGTGCTTCTCTCATCTCGGACTAGAGCTGCTGGATCTCCGTCCTAATGGTTGTCAAGTTTGTAGGCTATGCTAAGTTGAGGCTCTGTCATACGCACCACTTGAACGCATCAATGCAGTTGTCCACGGGTATGAGTCTCTCCTGAATAGCAACCACAACATATATCTGCAACGCACCTCAACCTTTGAGATGGCCTAGTGGACCCAAGGCTGAATTTGCCATAATAACTGAGTTTGCTAGGACTCAGTGCGACCCTCCTCTACCCTACCTTAAATAAATGTCGCTGACACATAAACTATGCCAGAATGTACTGTAAGTGTTGGCACGGCCTCTAGGGCAGTGGTACTAGTAGTGGGCCCCCTCTAATATCCATCTCCGTATGTAGGGTCCCTTAGCAGTGGGAGCGGCAGTGGTGGTAGAAGATGAAGGCTCAGGCAATTATATTGCGGCGAACATCTCGAGCATCTGCATAGGAGGGCGTGGTGCTCATTTGAGAGCCATCGGGTTCTCATCAACCTTTATCAGGCTGGTAACTAACGTCCTCTAAACCTCAATCAAGGAGTGCAAATAATAAAGGATCTCCACCCTCGACTCCATATAGAGTCTATACATCAAGAACAGGAAGAGGATGTAAGTGGACCTCTTCAGGGACGTCTCATGTATCTGCTTCACAATCAAGCAGGCCCAATCTATCTTATAACCATCCAAGATGCTAGCAACCAGTACTGCATCGTCCGACGTCAATGTATTATCTACAAGTGTGGGCCAAATCCTTGATCTCACGAAAGCCCATCAAAATTTGTTGGTGAAGTTGAGAAATTTTTTCACAATGGGCTTCGACGAAGTAGATATCCACTTAGGGTCCTTACCTTGCTCTCCAATATGTGGTTGACAACCTATCCCATCAAAGTGGCCCTGCGAGTTCGGTCTCACATCAGGACCTTATCCTGAGTCTACCCCAATCTCTGGTCAAACTCTATTATAGTGCTGTGGGCTAAGAATCTAGGCCAAATAGCATACGGCGGATAGTGGCCTCTAAAATATCAATCTGTACACCCCTTATCCTCGTATGTGTTAATGGAGACTGAGTCAGGGGTTTTTTCCCTTTAGGGAGAGAAGTAAGGATTATGGCAGCATAAGATGCAAAGAACTCATGAACTATAGGGGGAAGTACTTCCCCGATGATACTGCTAGCCATAGGAGCATGTATCGGGTAATGGTTTCCTGGGGGCCTAGGATACTATCTAACCCTGAAGTGATGATCTGGGCTCCTCAAATGTAGAACGGGCTAGCCGACCCCTCTTGTCCTTATGTATGTCCTCCGCGTAGATTCACTGCATACCCTATTTGCACCACCAGCTAGACAGAGTATTCAGAGTTAAGGGTGGTGCTTGGCATGCTGTTAAGGTCTCAGAGTCTGACTCCTCTTTGGATCAGGACTTGGATTCCTCTCCAGAAGAAGTCATCTGTATCGAGCTGCTATCCTTTATGCCTCCCTCATCAGTCTAGGGAGAGCGAACTACAATTGCCTGAGTCAAGGGCTACCATGCCTGTCTAGTAGCAGCTTGTTTCAGTAGTTGCTTGGCATCTGAGTCAACCTGAATACTGAACTCCTCTACAAATGCACTAGCATAGGAGGTGCCCTGATCCTCCGAGGGCTCATCTCGTAATCACTGTTGTAAGGATCATTGATGTGCTATCAAAATAAAGCACATTTGATGCCTAAAATAAGGGATTTTATGAGTTCTTAATGCGACTTTGTATGGTTTTTATGTGTTTTCGTGTTGTTCTTGTAGAAAATCTAGATTGGCATGATTTTGGAGAAAAGTTGCAGATTTTGCTGAAGTATAGGACATACGAGTTCGCCTACGAGTCGTAGCCCAAGCTACGAGTCATAAGGTGCTATTGTAACAAGAAATAGAGACCAAAAATCAGAAATCTACTAAGTGGAGGTCAACCATATGAGACCACCCTACAACTCGTATAGGTTTACTCGTAGTAAGAATCAGAGAGCCCAAACTTTGGATCAACAACTGAAGGCCTAGACTATGAGAGGGGCATAGAAAGCTATGACTCGTACCAGTGGGTCATACTAGTTGAGTCCAAGAAGCCAAAAACTTGATACCAACCCTGATTACAACTCATAGATCACCCTACGAGTCATACCTGCGAGGTGTACCAGCTGCCAGCTATCTTTTTTGTCAAATTTTTAGGGTTATTTTGTAAACACTATAAATACATTAAGTTAGGATTTTATTTAGGGAGATTCAAAATTAAGCATAAAACATCATCTTTGAAAATACTCTCAAGGAAACTTTTAGGTTTCTAGCTTAGTCTATCATTTTCTTGTGGAAAACCCAATTTTAGGGATTGCAAATCTTGCTTTGTACTTACTAGCAATCTATCAAGTTTGTGGTTTGCAACTTGTGGTGTCTTCAATCTTCATTGCTTTGGGTAAAATTCTCAATCATGTCTTTTACTTGCATTTTTATTGGTTTTGCCTTAGCTATGAGTAGCTAAGCACCCATAACTTGGGGTTGTGGGAACCATGGGTATTCGAATTGAGATGACCTAGGTTAGTGTATTTCTATGATTGGGGTTTTGCATGTATTGTCTATTTCTCTTTGTTATGATTGTTGTTTGGTGGTGGCCAACACCAAACCCTTCTTACTATCACGATCCCGACCACGGTAGTGACGAATAAGAAAAGAGAAATAGATGACAGGATTCGATTGATGTGTTCTCGTCTAATCAATCGAACCTGACCAAGGGGAAGTTGACTAGTACAATAGGTAATGGTTAGTTGGCACGCCATGGTTGCCGATCAAGCGCTATGGTGAAATTCGACCTTCACCTTCACAAAAAGGGATGGAAGAACCTAAGTTACCATCCTGCATCCGAATCTCTAATTGTAGTTATGTTGTCTAGGTTAATCGAGTCAACGAACCATGGAGAACACAATTCCCAAGTTGAACCTAAAATTGAGTATTTTCCCGCATCACAGTATAGGGTTTATTTTATTTTGTTCTTGAATCACAACCCCCCCCCCATTTAGATATTTTAGTTGTAGATACTAGAAATGAGTGATAATGAATTCTCATAATGAAACCCTGTATTTCCTATGGATTTAATCCTAACCTTTGGTTAGGTTATTTGCTGATAGCGATCGCTTTCTTATTAGAGCTTGAACATCATCAATCATATCTCATTCTTTCTTGCCTTTGAGGCAATGGTACCTAAAATGCATACATTAGCAACATGATTAGCCTCACAAGTATCGAAATGAAAAGCAAAATCAAATCTGAACTGGGTACAAATCAGTCTACGAAGGTTTGTTTACGAGCTGTAGTGAAAACTATGAGTTGTAAAAAGCCCTCGTAGATGGAAGAGTATAGTTAATTTAGCTACTAGAATTGCATCTATGAGACCAGGTATAAATCATAGAACACTCTACGAGTCGTAAACTATGTCGCCGATGTGATTCCAGTATTGATTTTGTACAGGCAATGTCCTACGAGACTTATCTCTGAGTCATAGATTAAAGTGTGGCTTGTAGAAGGTCTCACCTGATAGAATACAAAAAATTCCAAATTATTAGATTTTCACATGAGGGGCAACTACAGCTCATGGAATATTCCACAGGTCATTAAAGACCCGCGTGGTGTGAAATTTCCAGTAATCTTGATTTTCTAAGCCTATCAAATATGTCTCGAAACAACATCATTGGACCACCATTAATTAAATAAGCTCCAAAGCAAGAATATTATGCACCCATATAATTTCAACAAATTAGCAATACACAACATGCAATGATTACACACTACTCCATCAATTTCCATTTTACATGTTCATAACGCAAACCGACACTGTTTGAAAGTTAAAATTTAAGCATACACATGCAATCACACGTCATTTTTCAAGCAATAATTTCCATCCAATTCGAACGATATGCGACAACATGGATCCTTATAATAACATTCAAACAATAATCTAGAATTTGATATTATTCAAAACAACGCCAACAACCTAAGCAATGATACACACATATCACATACGAAGGCAACCATTAATTTGAACCCATCAAAATTGGACTGCCATACCCATCAATAATTTCAACCTAATGACATTAATTTTGGTATTACAATGGTTTTAGAGCTGAGAACTTACCAAAATTTGATCAAGAGGATGGAAAATTGAAGGAGGAATCTGAAGGGGGCAAACCCTTGGTCGCCGGAGTGATTCCGGAAAACTTGTTGAAAAATGGGGACGGTGGTCGAAATGCTAGGGTAGGAGAAGTGGTTGGGTATTTTCAGAAATTTTATGAGAATAGGGGGTTAAAATTATTTGACCCCCCTTTTATATTTTCACCGGGTCAATTTGATAATTGGGCCCAGGCTCAACGAAACCTTGATTATGAGGTGTAAAAATTTCTATGGTCCATAGATCTTGGTCTCATAGACTGCCAAAGCCTTAATTTTGGAAATTGGCTTCACAAACCTGTCTATGAGCCATATGATAAAATATGACTCATAGAGTGGGTCATAGAAGCCCCCAACACTTAGTCAAATATAGAAAACTTACTTGGAGTCTACAAGCTCCATTCACGGCCCATAATTTTATCTATGATATATAAAGTTGGTTCGTGGACTGGAGTGCACATTATTTTGCTTATTAGAAGTATTCTACGAGTAAATGTACAGGTTGTGGTTAGAAACACGGCCCGTAGAACTAATCGTAGAAGCACTTCTTATTTCTTCTTCATCCCAAGATGGCTGACTTGGTCTTGTACCTGCACATACTTCATAAAACGCACTATTACCCTATATGCAACTAGTCCAGTGTCCAAAAATTACGACCAAAATACTAAAAATTAAACTGCCTACAAGCCTGAAAGCTAAAGACAAAACAAAACCACCACTATCATATCAAACATCTTGAGTTGTCTCCTAAGTAGCACCTAATTTATTATCGCAGCACGACTTCGACAACTTGGTTACTCAGACTTCACCATGTGCCCAAACTTTCTTCTTTGATTCATCTCGCCTCTTCATCGACTTACAGATGTTGAAGGTGAATCCATCATCATTCCATCAAAACTTGAGTTGGCTGGATTCCATATCTACTAGTGCTTAGCCAGTGGCTAGGAAGGGCCTTCCCAAGATGACTGAGACTTCGAAGTCGACTTCGCATTCAAGGATCACAAAGTCTACAGGGAATATGAATTTTTCTACTTTGACAAGGACATCATACGTTATCCCCATAGACTTCTTCACTGTTCAGTCAACCATCAACAATCACATGTCATGGAAGTACGGGCTCCCAGTCCTAGCTTCTTGAATATCACAAAGGGAATAAGATCTATACTGGGACCTAGATCACATAATGCCCTTGCAAAATCAAAACGTCTCCGATGGTGCAAGGTATGGTGAATACCAGAGGATCCTCTCATTTTCGCACCAAGGACCTTGTAGCTAATTGCGTTGCAATGTTAAAGCTCTTGGGAGAGAACCTAGCTCATAATCTACTTTTTCATGAACAAGTCCTTCATGAACTTTGCATACCCATGCATGTTCTCCAATGCTTCAATGAGAGGGATGTTGATGGAGAGTTATTTTAACATGGAGACGAAATGTCAAATTTACCTTCCTCCTCCATCCTTCTGATTCTTTGAGGGAAAGGAGGAGGAGCTCTAGGAATGGGCTTCAAACTTATGGCGTCTCTATGGTATCACTCACCCCATCCTTGGCACGAACATCTCCGCATCTTTTCTCTAAAATATCTCCTCACGAACATCATCAATCGGCATCAGAGTTTCAATGGTTTGTTTGCTACCATGAGTGGTCACTTCTATACACTACCCCTAATTCTTTAGATTTTGAATTGTATTGCTGGGCAATGTACCTTTCTATCGCTGGTTCAATTGAGTTGACATTTGATCAAATTGTTGCTCCAGCTACTTAATAGCAAAAGAATGAGACTCAATTTTCTGATTAGTACAGGAAATGTCAGACTTGATCCCCTTCAACATCCCATCCTGAGAGTCAGTTTTCTTCAACAGGCGATCAAACATCCCCTCAACTCTAAAGCTACCAGTATTCGAATCTCGATTATATGGTGGCACATACGAAAAATTCCTGTAGCCGTCTCTGCATCACCAATCAACATCTCCATCATGGTCATAGTAGCCTCCTTAATTATTATTTCTGAAGGTGCCTTCCCTGTTATAGTTCCAACCTTGGCTTCATTGACCTTAGCGCCATAGTCCTGATGTGACCCTTGCGTGTTAGCCCGAAAACCCACTATCTGATCAGTAATGAAACAAGTGTCCTCCTCATAGTAAGGATCCTCATACATAGGTGCTCATGAAGGCTGATAAGCTACTGCATTCACAAATTCTTGGTTCTACTTCATCAACAACTCCATATTGGCACTAATCCGAGTAAGCTCTTGCACCATATCCTCATTTATTTTTTATCGCACTGAATTAGTACTGACTACGAATAAACTCTTTTTCGTTAACTTATCCCTCGTTTCCCATACATGATTTGTCTGGACCACTTTTTCTATCCTCTCAATAATCATCAAAAAAGGACGATGCACAAATGAGCCTCCCATGATGGTATCAGCAACAACTTGATTATTCTCATCTAGGGCTCGATAAAAGATCTCCCCTAAGGTGTCATCCATGATCTATGGTCAGGAACACTCCTTAGACACTTTGTGAACCTCTCCCTCATGGTATTGATCAAATCACCAGGAAGTTGCTCAAAGTTGGTGATTTGGTCTTTCAACTTCAGCTTCTTCGACCTCAGGAAGAACCTCTCAAAAAGGCCTTCTGCAGTTCAGCCTAACTGGTGATCGAACTCTGTCGGAGCTTGGATAACCATAGTGTTGAATTGACTATTAGATAAATGGGAAGACACGGAGCCCAACAGCATCCACAGACAAATTTTGGCTCCCCATCATACTCTTACAAATGAAGACAGTGTTGTATAGATGGCTATGTGGATCCTTTGATGGTAGGCCCATGGACAACCCACGATTTCTCAGCATTTGAAGTAACCCACTCGAAACAATGAACTATCTATCATCTAGTAGTGGCGGTAACACAATGGATCCAGTGATATTCATTACCATGGGATCAAGCCAATATTGATTTCGTGAATGAGATATGGCATTAAGATCCTTTAGCGGTGGGTCAATATCCTCAAGCAGAAGTTGATTATTATTGTTCTCATTCTGGTTCTAGTTAAGTTATACATTCACTGCATTATTTATGACATTGTTCGCATTCTCCTGTGCCATTCTTCTCAGCATCTTTTAGATCTCAGGGTCAAATGGAGTCAAGGGAATTCCTTGACTTCGAGTGTTGTGCATACACTACATCTACAGACTAAAATAAAATAAAACAATAAAAAGTGTAAGATGAGGAAAAAAGGATTAATTTCTTAATTACTCAAACTAAGTAAGTCTAGCTGTATTCCGCGACAATGGCGCCAAAATCTTGATGTCGCCCAAGATAAACCTCCTTTTTGAAGGTTAAAGTGGTCATTGCCAAGTTATATAACCTAATTGAGGTTCGGGTTGATCCCACGGGGAATATGGTAGACTTAGAGTAATTTTAAGCAATTCGAGTTAATTAACCTACTTATCTCCTCGAAGGGGGGGTTTCTAAATTGCACAAAGTAATCCTAACCTAACAGAAGTGTGTGAAACTAGTAAAAAGAGTAACTAGGGTATTGCGTTCCCATGATTTCCTAACTTGGTATTACCAGATAATTGTATTCATTCTAGTGTGTTGCATGCAAAACAGTAAGTTAACTTTACCAAACTCTTTGATCTAGGCGAGAGGTAAATTTCACTACGTGGTTTGATCCATCTCCATGGTATGACATTACTAACCCTTACCTATTATCCGAATACAACCTCCCCTTGATTCAGTTTGGTTGAGTAGACAAGAAAACATCAATCGAATCCTATTAATTAATATCTTTTCCTATTCATTACTACCTTGATCCAGTCAGGAACACTAGGTGAATTCTAACGTTGACTACTTTTAAAATTCAATCAAAATGAAGAGAATTAATTAATACATGCATGCACACTTTTCAAGAATTATGAATTATCCAATTTTACCTTGTTAGTTTTTTATGGTTCCCATAACCCTAGTTGTTGATTTTGCCACTCATATTCATTGTAAATGCAAGATTCATGATATAGAATAACATAATTGAGCACTTACAAGGATAAAATTAACAACAAGAAATCGAAGCTCTTCAATGGAAATCACAAGTTATAAATTAAAATCACCAAATAATGTTTCAAGTGTTTTTCTCAATATTCCTCTCTCCTCTCATACATTCCCTCCTTGTTGTCTATTGATAGTACCTAAAAACCTATTTATAGTGTTTAAAATACAAATCCAAAACAAACTAGGGGAATTGGATTTGGCTGGTAATACGAGCAAGCCTACGAATCATATTAAGTTCTGCGGCCCGTATCGGAGCTTCGTGGACTCCATTCTTCAATTCTGGGTTTAGCTTCTACTACAAGACCTTTCTACAGGTTGTATTCAAACTTACGGCGCATATAGGGTTTTGTTTGATAATTTTTCAAAAACTCTCAATCTTCTGATCCTCAGGGTACGAAACCTCATCTATGACTCGTACTTCATTCTACTCGTCTGAATGTTCGAAGATTCAACTTCAGAAAATCACCCCTTCACTGAATTTTACTACGAACACAACTTTATGGGTCGTGGAAACTTCCACAGCCAGTAAAGAGTGTCGTAGAACAGTAAAAACTTCAGCACTCGCACACTTAGCCCAAAATTGTGCCAAATCGTGTAATCTTAAAAAACAAACATAAAAACACATCAAACCTATTAACATCGCTTTAAGAACACAAAACATTCCTCGTTTTAAGCATCAAAAAGTATTGTATTTTGACAACACATCAATAACCTAATGACTTATTACGAGAATGTTGTCCCCTAATTTGTTTATAATCAATTTCTGTTGATTTGAACACAGACCTTAGATTTACTACTTACAATTGTATGTTTACATATGTTCCTTTTTATTTTCATCAGTTCATGACCCTAGTAGACGTTACCACTTCTTGGTTGAAACCTTTATCACCCATTCTCTATGGAACTAATCGCAACTCATTTATTGGGTTTTTATGTTGGTAATGATTGTCATGTTCCGTAATCATTTTGGAGTACTCATAAGTGTCATCAAATATGGTGCAAATGCAATGTTAGATAATCGTGATGTATATTTATTCTATAATATACATCCGTTGATCAACTCAGGTCGGTACTAATGAAGGTCTCACTTAGACCAATCAAAAATGACCTCGACGGTCAAAATATTACCTCAGCAATATCACAACCAGTAGAAAGCTCAATCTCAAATATTAATATCTCTCTTAATAACCTAGATCGGTAGAATCTTCAGTCCCAAACATTAATATTTTTTTTCATGTTATTTTCACAATTTGATGCAAATAAGCACATAAATAAAGGGTAAGTGTCTTGATATATGGAATACATAATGCCATATATTTAGCTCAACAGAAGGCTACTCAATATAGCTCAATAATACATCATTATTCATCAGTAACCAACTCACAACACGTGTATCATATTCCATGTATGAATTTTCACATCAGCATATTAACTAATACATCACTATCAATGTCTCATCTTATCTTATAATTCATTTCCAGTAATTGCATAATTCAACCAATTTGCACTTCATTTCAATTAATCAATTAGGAAATACAAGGTTCAATACACTTAACATATGTTAGAAATACATTTGCCTTAACTAAAAAGTCACGATCAATTTAAAGCCAGATCCTTCCCTTTCTGATTGTATTCTAAAACACCACAATCTATTCAAAAAAGAATTTACAATCATAATTCGAAGGTAATGTCACCAAAATCATGCAATTCGAAAAAAAGGTAAAATGTTCCAAAATTTCTATATCAAAAAATGAGATGAAAATCTAAAAAATTTTACATAACAACGATCTTAAGAGTTTGGAAATCTAATGACAAAAATCATTTTGAAAAAAAGGAGTCAAAATGACCTCACAATCACCATTTCTCTTTAGAAAAATCGAGTTCATGAAATTCCCAAAATCTTCAATTAATATCCCCAATTTTGATGTTAAAAATATAAATTAATCAATGAAAATTAAAGAAAATAGTTGAAAATAATGTACCCAATAGTTTTCCTATGCAAAATTACTTTATAATCATCTAATTCAAGATCAAGAAAGTTGAATATGAAAAAAATGACTAAACCCATCATTTTTGAATGAAATATGTTCAGACATCAAGTGTGCATCACAATCGCGACACTTAAGCTTGCGATCGCGAAGATCAGTAAGATCATTCATCGCTTTCACAAATAGGACTTTACGATAGCGAAGAGCAATTTCATTGCACTTCACGAACGCAAGCTCAGGGTCGCTAACACGAAGAAAAAAGTTGCACTAGATATCAGTAATTGCACATAACAGACAAATCACAAAATGGATCTTCAAAATGCATTCTAAACTCGATACACACAATTCATATATGCAATCTTACTAAATTCAACATTCCAAACTAATGAAATCGTCAAAATTCGAATTCGAGGTCTCCTTGACCTAGAATCTAATACGTCGTAACTAAACAAGTTTAAGGAAGTTGAAATATAAAAATATTATCAAAATGTCTAAAAATTATGACGTCACTCTGTCTAATACTAAAATTACCTCTTAGAACCAATGGAACCATCAAAAATTCAATCCGAGTACTGAAACTCAAAATGTTTACCAAAGTCAAACCTAAGACAAACCATAACTTAATTTCCAATTTTGGACTTAAAATACACATAACAACTCCAAATCTGATTCCGACAACTCTTCTTAGACTAATTTCAACATTTCCAAACTGATGGAATTGAGAAAATTCTATTTTAAAACTCTGAGAAAATTCTATTTCAAAACTCAAATCTCCATATGACTTAAAATTCAAAAAATTGAGAACTTAATCCTTCAAACCTTGCTTCTTTAATTAAAACTCAAATTTAAACAAGATTTTCAAAAATCATTTTTACAAACCAACCAAACCTAACTCAGGGCAGCTATCGGCAGGCTAAAATGATAATTTTATTTGAAATACCAAAAATGACCTTCAAGATCATCATTATAGATCCTTTATTGGTTATTTTTATTGAGAATATTAGAGTAAAAGATAGTTTTTCTAATGAGGAGATTACTGTCCAAATACTAGATCATCACGTTTGCAAGTTGAGGACCAAAAAGGTTGATTTAATCAAAGTCTTGTGAAGAAATTAATTTGTTGAGGAAGTTACGTGGGAACCTGAAGAGGAGATGATGGTGGAACAACCTCAACTATTTATTCCTTCTAAATGATCATAATGACGTCGAAGGTAATATTCCTTATTCTTATTTTTGAGTCGATATGTATCCTTGAGTTTGAGTAATTGATTGTCTCAATGTTTGATTGTTTGAGTGTTTGGATATCTGAGTTCTGAGTATTTGATGTCTTGATGGTATTGGTCCTTAACATCTTCTAGTTTCATTTTTATTCGAAGATCAATGATCCCAAGGGAAGAAATTGTACCACTTCCTAAATTATTCTACCTTATATGGCCTCAAAAGTCCCACAAAAGTTTGAAAATAGTGTCACTATAAGTGACCATGAAGGCTCTTCTATGGCCTATAGATTGGCCTCACGATTGTCCTTGAGACTTATTAAAGCTCAGAGTTTGGAAGTTGAACTCAGAAGTTGGATCTACAAGCTATAATTATAGTGACGACCCATAAAAAGGGAGTCTGTGATTTCAAAACACTAAATATTTCTCTAAATTTTAGACTAGTTCATGAAAGAGGCCTACAGCCTATAACATATAAGTATGGTTTCATAGTTCTAAATCTAGAAATATAGTCTCTAAACATTGACCCTTTAATAGGACGAAACCTCCCTTTACAACCCATAAATGGGTGTATTAACTATAGAAGGCTGGATGTAAACCTAGGCCTATTTTGTTAGATTTCCATGATACTCTTAGTCTATGAGCCGTAGATTGACCACGACCTGTAGATGAGATCTCGTGGCTCAGTCCAATAATTTTAATGAAGGAATGTTCCTATCTTTTCTCATCCTTTTCTGAAATCTATCATTTTGGGGTTACTTTGAGCCTTTTATTAGTATCCCATGACCCTTTCTCTCTTTAATACTTAGATTAATTGAGGGCATGAATTCAAGAGGGGGAAAAGCTAGGATTTCCAGAGCATTTATTGAGTTCTTTAATTTTTGAGTAAAGCTTAGATTTACATATATACAAGACTATCATAATATTTAACTGAGTTAGTCCACGCACCCAGTATCTAAGTTCATTGTAATTGAGTTTGGTGTTGAGTTTTACCCTAATCTTTGAGATGACTTTGAAAGTCAATTGATCCTTCCTCGAGTTTCTTGCATTTACTTGTGTATTGGTGGTGTCCATTAGTTGAGTAGATGATTGAGATGTGTATTAATGGATTTATTTGCACGAGATCTAATTGAATTGATGTTCATAATGTTCCCATGCATAAATTTATGTTGAGATAAATGATTTTTATGCATAAACTAAAGTTTTACTTTCAATATGAGATGATGCATGTTTTAATGAATTTTGATGAAATTAAGCATTGAGTTAAAATAATTTTTTGATAAAGATATAAATAATTTTTAAAATATATTGATTGATGGATGATGATTATGATATTTTGAGATAAGTTGATGTTTTCAATTTACAGTCCAATGAGACTAGATAAGATGATAACATGTGCACATATCGTGGGAGAAGTAATGAGCACCGAATTGGATAAGAGTATAATTAACTCAAGCCCTATAAACTACATAGCTAATGTAGCATAGAGGTTATTTCTCTCTTTTCCCAAAGGAGGATTTTGATAACTAGATCCATTGATGTTGATATCCCTTACTCTGACAAAGTGTTAGATGGATGTGGCAATGATATCACTTTGTTGTATCATCATTAGCTCATAAGTGATGATTGATAGTTAAAGAAACTCTCTAATGATAGCATATACTATTATTCATGATGTTGCATGTTCATACTTTTAAATAATAAAAGCATTGTTATTTCCAATCCTACATACCATACTGAGGTTGAGTCAAGTACTGAGTTGAAGTCTGAGTTGAGTATATTAATACACGTCTTTGCGTTTCAGCTACTTTATATACCATATGCGTTATGTACTGACATGCTATATTTTTTTTAATGCAGATACAAGTGTTAGAAATCCTCAGCAACTGACTCATTGAAAATTTTGAGCATTTTCAGAGTTTTGGTATAACCTCAGAGTATCCAGGGGAATCACTTTATTTATTTATTTATTTATTTATTTATTTATTCTTTGAGTTTAGTACTTTATTTTTTTAGGCAGCCTTCGACATGTAATTGGCACCGTCGTAGTAGTGATTAGAGGCTTTATAGACATAGATGGAGTAGATTTGAAATTTTTTTTTACTTATTTCAAAAACCATTCTTATTATATGAGTTTGTCCTAATTGAAAAACTACTTTCTTTGGATATTGATATTAAGAGCCCGCATGAGAACGTTTTTTGATTTTACTAAGTCTTCCATTGATGATTGAATGAGTGATGAGATCAAGTGGTTCTCTTAGAGACCAGCAATAATTTTTGAGTGCCGACCATACCTAGGGTATTCTCTTGGGGCATGTCTAGGGTGTTCTATCAGGGCATGACAATAACTTCCAAGATCCTTAAATTTTCTTCTTTCAAAGTTCAAGATAAAGTGAATTTCTCAAAATTCACAAGATCTGAATCCTCCAAGATCAAGATTCTCATCAAGAATCAAGGTTTTTGAATTGATATTCTTCACCAAACTCTGTCTCCAAGAACTCCATAGGAAGGTTTCTCAAGTTCAAGCTGTAAGGTTTCAAACCCAAAGGTTTCTTCAAGAACTTTTGTTCTTCCAGAAAAGTAAGGTTATCATAGTGAGGAATTAAGTTCTTCCTTATGCCCTACATCTGTAATTTTAGTTAATAAGATTAAAGGTAGGGATTTTACCTCAAAGTTCATGATTTTTGAATTCTCTTTACTTCCTATCATTGATTCTTGATATCATTATCGAAATTATAGTACTTCACACTATTGTTGATATTTGACTTATAGTTCATTATTATTATATCACATTTTAAGTCAAAGTTATTACAAAATCTTGTCATAGTGTTCCATATGCATTATTTTCAATGAAGTAAGTACAAGAATGCTAAGAAGAATTTCAAGAAAGCACATTTTTACTTTAAGTGCATTATTTTGCAAGAATTTTAAAAAAGTATATTTTGCATTATTAAGTATGAATTCAGAGATTATGTAAATTCAAGTATTTTAAGCTATGAGTTGTTGAAGATCTTTAAAGAAGAATGGACTACTTTTTAAAGCAAGCATCATATGATTTACAACCTAAATATGTCATGCCCCGGGAAGATACCCTTGGTGTGCCCGGCATTCAGAGAATATTGCTAGCCCCCGAGCGAACCACTTGGCCTCATCGTCACGTCAACTCCACAGCAGAAGAATAGTACTCAATAAAAGTCCATCATGTGAGTAAATATACATATATGTACATAACATCAAATAACTCATGGTTTCAATTGTATAACTTTTTAATACATAATACTCGACAATCCTCTACTCAATGTCTATGAAGCCTCTACTGAACAATCTAGATGGTGCCATGACATGCCATGAACACCTCAACTCAAAGAAAATAAAAGATACTTCATGACAGTAAGAAGATAAAAAGGCTCCTCCGGAATGCAAGGAGGCTCACCAACTCTTACTGATATAGATTTCAACAGTGCATGGGCTGAAATCCTTTTTCTCCTGTATCTGCATCATAAAATGATGTAAGCCCAGAATGGATGTCGGTATATGAAATATATTGGTATGTAAAACAGCTCAAGAAAATAAGGCTCGACTCATTCATTGCAACGCAACAACTCACTCCCAACTCAATATATGCACATTTGAAGTAAATCATGCTTTAAAAAAATTTATATGATAAATAGCCTTATTTTGAAATATCATGCTCAATCAATGTTGCTTGAAAGTATTTCTTAATCGAAATAGATTCCATCACCTATAATTAGATATGGACAATGAATATGGCATTGTTGCCTCGAAAAAGGACACATCAACTCTCCCTCATGGATCCGTAATGGGGTGCCCACTTGCAGGAAAAGAGTCATCAATATTATGATGAAATGATTATCCTACGGTGGCAATGTAGTTCTAGGGTGCTCCACAATCACCCAACTCGGTGCTTACTAGTCCTCTCAAGACTAAAATATGCTCAACATCATCAGTCAACTCAATCCTCAATGCTCAATCAATCAACTCAATTCTTAACCTCATTTGGGTTATCTCATCACAAGTACTCATTATCTCATCTCATCAATGCAAACAGTCAACTCAAGTCAAACTCAACATTTCATGGAATGCACTCCATCAAACTCAACTCAACTCAAATAACGGTCATTTAGACTCACTTAAATTGACTCATCATGTAATGCAAGCAATATGTTCATGTGTGGTAGCATATATGACTCAATGCAACATGCTCTTTATACTCAATTTGCTCAACTTAAGATACTCAACTCCAATGCTCTACTCAAATCTTCGAACTCAACCTCAACCCAAAATATGCATATATTTCTCATAAATCATGAAAATATAAAATTAGTGCTATCAAGGATAAAACTACAGCTCAATACCATATTGAGAGTATATGATGCAATAAGAATTCATAAAACATCAAAAAAGAATTCATAATAAGTATATAATCTCAATATTTAGATAATATAGTTTCTCAAATCTTAGCTCTTTTACCAAATCTTGACTCAATAAATTGAAGAGGCATGCGAAGAACATGTTGGCACACTTTCAAAAGACTTACATACCTGGAGTTTGAAGAAGTAAATAAACTTTACGGTAGAACCAAGAACTTTGCTCCTTTGTCCCATCTCTTCTCTCTTCCTTCTCCTCAAGAAAAGCGTAAATAAAGGATGGTGGGAAAATGTGGCTAAGAGTCTATTTTTAGGACTTATATTTAGTCCACAATAGCTGAGGGTTAAATAGAAATGGGTGGAAATTGACGAAAATTACCTTTCTCACAAGCCGTAAAAATCCTGTTACGACCTGTACACTGGACTATTACTCGTAGGACCCTTCTCGTAACCCTTTGGCATAATTTTAGAGTATATGGAAGTTGCTGCGACTACGTCCCATACTATCACCTATGACTCATAACAGAGGTTCTGTAGTGCAACTCTACACCGATAGTCTTCAGTAAAATGGTCATAACTTTTGACTCCGAACTCGGAATAAGGTGAAACCAGTTGCATTGGAAAGCTAATTCAAAGGGCTTGCATTTGGTATGTTATAGGTCATCTAGTTCTTTGTGAGCTAGAAGTTATGATCATCTAAAGTTGACCCTTATATAATCCAACACTAAAAACTCGATTTATAAGAAAATATCGAACTCGTCTAAGTACTAGAGGTCTCTTATCACTCTTAAACACTTCTCACATATAGGAATGAGGCTTGAATCATAGGTACATATGAGGATATAATTATGGGGTGTCATAATATCTCCCCCTTAGGATCATTAGTCCTCGAATGATGAGTAAGGATGGGCATCAAGGCATGAAAATACTCGAGAGTCATCTCAACACTCACCCAACAACTCCAACTCTCAACTCTTAATCGACCTTAATAAACTCTACTCAGACTCAAGAATTAACATGTCAACGCAAGAATGGAAATGTCAATTATGTCAAGGATAGGAATATGCCTCAATGTCCTCATCATCAAGCGTGAATAGAAAGTCGAGATGCACTTAATTCAAATCACTTGAACACCTCGAAAGTGAGTTCAACTCTAATTGAGAATAGGATCATCAAGGTGCATAACACTCCATGGGTAACTCCCAACCTCTCACCTCATCTCAACTACGCTCTCCTTCATAGCACTATACTGTCAATTTAAAGCATCTATTCAAATCTCTTCCTAACCACATCCTCTTATTCTATTCAAGCCTAACTTTAAGCCTCAAAGTGTTATTCCTAAGATGATCATACTCCTACAAAGCTAACCCTCAACTCAAGTTCCATACTTCCTCAGGAATTTCCTTTAGAGAAAACTACTACCCCACCACTACATCTATTGCATCTACTTAAAACACTCACTCAAAATCATCGATAGCCTTCTCCAATCACTCATATAGTGACATCCAAAAATTCAAGCCTATTACTTTTAACCACTTCAACTATACCAGAGAATTATCAAGCCTACTCAATACTTCTACATTCGTCATTGAGTGAACTTCTCGTTTAAAGGTACACTAACATGCTCTTGTCTAGAGACACTCCAATCTACTTTACTTATTTGCATCACATCATAATGTCTCATATTTCTCTTTCTCTACGTCTACAACCTTAATCAAAGGAGGATATCATTATCATCACGTCAAAGAACACCCACACTCACTCATCAACAATAACTCATTTATTATCATCAACAACACTATCAAGACTGGAAGGAAATATTATTGGAAAAGCTTAGAGGAAAAGATCATAAGCAAGATACATTTAAGGAATTAAATCTAAGAGCATTCAAAATGTGATATAATATCGTTAGCCATTTTTGGAACTATCATGCGTTTATGGAATTGAACATGTTATGAAACTCTAGTCACATCTCATAGGACATAAGGTTAGGAATTTTGTGGTTCTTGTGAGATAGAGTACAACTGTTACTCCTTATCCTCTGGACTCATCATGAACAATGAATCAACATCGGATATATGGATTAAATTCAAAGGCATGGTGCTTATATGTAAGACAGGAATAAAGCATCACCTTAACCTAGCTTTAAGGGATATAAGAGATGGAAAAACATCAATATCTCATCCTGATTAACTTATCATTATCAAAACTTAAGACTCATTTTGGTTTATCAACTCCCCATCTCCCCCTTGGGTCGAAGCTCCTCTTCCTAAATCTGTAAATCATCTCCCTTTACTAAGCTATAAGCATAGTTCTCTACACATCTTGGGGTATCACTATTCACCTTCACATCTTAAACTCTCTTATTGTGCTATACTCAATGATGTAAAATCGCTATTAGAACTTCTTCCAGGATGGCATCTTTCTATACCTACTACTCTTATTGGCATGCATAATCGCTTTATATCACTCTTTCATCTAACCTCTTGGTCAAAATTATTAATATTCAACTTCTAATCTCCAATATATATGACTAGGGAAGTCTTAGATTACACGGCAAGACTCATTGTCATGCGTACATAAATCCCCATCGACCTAGTTACTAAAGGCAACAAAGAATGAGTACACTAGTTTTCTCTACATTGACAACTCAACTAGACTATCTAAATTCTCATAGCAAGTCATAACTTATAGCTTCACACAACTTTACTATATCGCGAATACCCAATCTTATGCTCCCTCTCATCTAGTGTCCCATCCTCAATTCACAATATCTATATAAGGGGTACCTCTACTATACATCATAGCATCTCACTCATTGCAAGATAACATCTTAACATCGAACATACACTATAGCAAGACTCTTATAGCAAACCTTCACCTAAGACTATCACTTTCATAATGTTATCTCCTTCTTCATATTGCTCCTCAAAAATCAAGCTTTATGACTTTGCTTCACACACTCCTCTTATACTACACTAACTTATAACTTACTAGGTAACCATTTAAGAACATAACTCTACTAAAATCACATGGCTAATGCTCTACCAATACCTCCTGATCTCACTAAGCTCATAACTCTTTAAATCATGTAGGGCTCTCACTCCAGAATCACAAGTATAGTTTAGATCCATAACCTTGAAAACATGTCACACTTTTCATAAAACTGACAATTCAGCCCCTGAGATCCAATCTACGGGTTAGGTTCCTTATTCGGTCTGTCCCAGTACCTCATAAGTCAACTTGCATAGGTTCCTCAACTTTTCACTTTCATGGTTTTTAAATGACAAAGCTCCTCTATGACCCGTAATATCACTTATGGTCTGTAGACTAGTTCGAAGGATCCAAACCACATCAAAATCATTACTTTCAGTCCTCCCAAGCTATCAATATCCAGAGTCCTAATACATTTACCTAAATCTCTTACTAGTTTGATCCACTCTAACTCATCATAACAAGAACTCTTCCTCCATAACTCATCATAAACATCAATGGTATTTACTACCTATTGCCCAAGACTTATGGGAATCCACTCACCAATACCTTACTTAGCTAAGGACAAATAACTCATGTCACAAGCCTCAATCAATTATAACTCTCACTATTTGGTCACCTCCTCTCTCTCATCATCCTTCTAACTTAGGGGTAACAACTCTACTTATGGTTTACAAGACCTCCAAATCACACTCTTAGGTGGAAATTTAAACTTTTTAGATACATAGGTTTCTCTCTCTCATGGGTAACATCAAAAGCAAGCTTCAAGGGAGAGGGCCTAGATATATCTATAGCTAACTCAAATGCACGATTCATATGAGTAACAGTGCACCCTTTCTAGTCAAACAACTTAGCACACTAGTCGGCTTCTCTCAAGCCTGGTGCAGTTTCTCTACCATTCTAGTTACTCTACCACTGGGAATCTCATCTATAAGAGTTTGAATATTACTATCTTTATCACCTCATAGACAAGTTATAGGCAAAAAGTTTAGAACAATGCATGAATCATCATAGATTTCTTAGGGAATAACTCCATTACATGATTTAGAATTTGAAAAAAGGGAAACTTTTCCTAAATGTCAATAGTTTCTTATTTATAGAAGTGGGGCCCTCACAACTATAGACAAGTTCCTATAAACACGGCTTCATAAACTCATTAGGATACTCGAACTCTGTGCTCTGATACCAAGCTTGTCATGCTCCGGGAAGGTACTCTTG
The DNA here is from genome assembly GCA_011800125.2 of Solanum clarkiae. Taxonomy (NCBI): domain Eukaryota; kingdom Viridiplantae; phylum Streptophyta; class Magnoliopsida; order Solanales; family Solanaceae; genus Solanum; species Solanum clarkiae. The sequence continues at coordinate 612 of JAABOM020069859.1, read as the reverse complement.
GTTTGGCCGGGACTCAGAGACTATTGCTAGCCCCCGAGCGAACCACTTGGCCTCATCATCACATCAACTCAACAGCAGAAGAATAGTATTCAAATAAAAGGCCATCATGTGAGTAAATATACGTATATGTACATAACATCAAATAACTCATGGTTTCAAATTTATAAATTTGGAATACATAATACTCGACAATCCTCGACTCAATGTCTATGAAGTCTCTACTCGAAAATCTAGATAGTGCCATGACAGGCAATGAACACCTCAACTCAAACAAAATAAAAGATACTTCATAACAATAAGAAGATAAAAAGGCTCCTCCAGAATGCAAGGAGGACTCACCAACTCTGAAATGTACTGACATAGATTTCAACAATGCATGGGCTGAAATCTTTTATTTCTTGTATTTGCATCATAAAGTGATGTAAGCCCAGAATGGACGTCAGTACATATATTATATTGGTATGTAAAATAGCTCAAGAAAATAAGGCTTGACTCACTCATCTCGACTCAACAACTCATATTCAACTCATTGTATGCACATTTGAAGTAAATCATGCTTTAAAAATATGTATATGATAAATAGACTCATTTTGAAATATCATGCTCAATCAA